>JBAMBF010000583.1:0-302500 GCA_037043605.1 Drosophila multiciliata
TGAAATCTATATTAAGTTGCAACTTTCGTATGATATAAAAAAAATCAAAACATTAGCGTGTTTTTATTTATCTATATATCATTGCATTTTAAAATAACAATGATAATTTAAATAGTGAAACGGCTTGAATGCATAAACTAAAATCTTATTAAAACATTTATAGAGTCTGTGAATTTAAAAAGTTGCCTATATCATGCAAAAAAAAAAGCTAAAGAAAAAGAAACTTTTGGATAAGTGGAGAAGAGTGCAAAAATGGATTCAACATGAAACTAGACTTAAACATTCCAAATACGTAAATGGGAATATGTGTGAGTTCATATTTTAAAGACCAGTCGGGTTTTTGAGTGGCCTACAAACGTCCGATGTTGCAACAGTGTCGCTCCGAATCCAATTGCTCACAATTTGCCGCTTTCGGCTCCAGCTGATAAGTCGAATGCAAAATTGGCCAAACAAAGCCACTGCGACACCTCCTCAAATAACGTAAGTCAGTGGTGATCGCAGCCAGTCAACCATATACAAAGCTATTAAATTCAGCTCGGCTTAAAGGAATTCCCAACAAGTGGTTGCTGATCTGATGATCTGCTCTGTCATTGCCAAAAGCTAAAGCTGTGAATAAAAATAAAGTCATATTAATAATAATAAAATAAAAATAATAATACCAAACATAAACATTAACCTGTTCGCGTACAGCTGGTCAAAATGAGTTTGTAATTTAAGGGCAAAAGTAACAAATACCTTAATTTATAATTTCGATTATATTTGCATTAATTAAATAAAAGCCATATTATTATTTAGGCCTTCAGTAATTAATTATGTTTTCGTGATTTGTACATGGGTAAATTATGCATTGATCTATCTGAAGGGTCTCTCTCAACTAATATTCATATCTAATCAGTATGTGATTAACGTTTGAATATGTTCGTGAGTGCATTATGAGTGTATTCGTTGGGGCTAATGTTATTCATTAGTGGAAATATATGTAATTGAAATAGCTTAAAGATACAAACAGCGAGAAAGTAGCAAGATTGCCAGCACTACAAAAAACAAGGAAAAGAAAATTACTTAAAAACAACACACACAGCTACACACAAAAGTGTGTATATTTGGGAGACACCATAAATTAGTCACAGCTCCAATATATATATATATATATATAGATATATATATATATATATGTACTATGTACTGATATATATCTATGGATAGGACACAGCTTCTCAAATATGATTGACCGATTCTCAAGCCCTATTGTGGCATTGCAATTATTGTCTACTCTTCTTTGCGCAGCATTCTTAATCGTTATGTCATTGTCTGATTTGATTTATATATGTTTACAATTTGCATTTCCAAAACATTTGTTTTTAATAATAATTAAAGGATACATAACCATTTGAGTCCATATGGGACTACTGAATTCATCTCTTTTGTACTAGTTTATCGAGTAATCCAAATAATGGATGACGTAATCCATATACCGGATTACGTAATCCAAAAACTGGATGACGTAATCGAAATACTGGATGACGTAATCCATATACCGGATTACGTAACCAAAATACTGGATGACGTAATCTATATGCCGGCTTACGTAATCCAAATACTGGATGATGTAATCCAAATACTGGATGACGTAATCAAAATAATGGATGACGTAATCCATATACCTGATTACGTAATCCATATACCTGATTACGTAATCCAAATACCGGATGACGTAATCCATATACCGGTTTACGTAATCCAAATACTGGATGACGTAATCCAAATACTGGATGGTGTAATCCATATACTGGATGACATAATCCATATACTGGATGACGTAATCCAAATACTGGATGACGTAATCCATATACCGGTTTACGTAATCCAAACACTGGATGACGTAATCCAAATACTGGATGACGTAATCTATATACCGGTTTACGTAATCCAAATACTGGATGACGTAATCCAAATACTGGATGACATAATCCAAATACTGGATGACGTAATCCATATACCGGATTACGTATCTAAATACCGGATTACGTAATCAAAATACTGGATGACGTAATCCATATACCGGTTTACGTAATCCAAATACTGGATGACGTAATTTAAATACTGGATGATGTAATCCAAATACTGGATGACGTAATCCATATACCGGTTTACGTAATCCAAATACTGGATGACGTAATCCATATGCCGGTTACGTAATCCATATACCGGTTTACGTATTCCAAATACTGGATGACGTAATCCAAATACTGGATGACGTAATTCATAAACCGGATTACGTAATCCAAATACTGGATGACGTAATCCAAATACCGGATGACGTAAAGGTCAATATGTCAATAGGTCAATATGTCAATAGGTCAATAAGTCATTAGGTCAATATGTCAATAGGTCAATAGGTCAATATGCCAATAGGTCAATAGGTCAATGGTCAATGGTCAATAGGTCAATATTATCAATATGTCAATATGTCAATATTATCAATATGTCAATATGTCAATATTGCCAATATGTCAATATGTCAATATTGCCAATATGTCAATATGTCAATATTGTCAATATGTCAATATTGCCAATATGTCAATATGTCAATATGTCAATATTGGATGACTGATTATGTTTTTAATGAATTTTCCAAATTAAAAAAAGATAATTATCTAACATTTTACAGAAATTTCTTACATATATCGAAGCAATAACTAAAACTTGAACAGACGGTTAAATAATTATCACCAATAATAACTGGAATTTAAATTAAATTCGGGCCTTCTGTCGGAATTATCTGTATACCTTATTTGGCGAAATACGAAGCTCAATCAATTGTCACCTGCTACTGTTATATAAAAACCTTGCGTGCAATGACAAGAGTGATGAAACTGTATGCACAATACTACTTACAAAAAAGGTAATAATAAATCATGGTTGAAGTTCACTGAAAAAATATATGTATACTCGCCATGGGATAATTGGATTTTGTTAGTTTCGAAAATGAGTAAGACTAGATACATTTTAATATTCAGCATGCCAAAGAACTGTTACGTTGAGTTCTATATAATAATTTGAGGGGCTTTTTGCTTTTTTTAAACTAAACAATTGTTGGTCGTTCATTATTTTTATGATGGGAGGATTTTGTTTACTATGTGCTAAAAGCCCATTGTGTCAAATCCATTTTAATTTCTTAATAAGGCAGCACCTTTATCGCATTCATGCATAAGCCCTGTTGCACGTCCATTTAAACTTGGGTACAGCCCAAGGCTGCCACACACTGCACGCAACCACAATTATGCCCCATTATTATGTACGGGCGGTGCATGTGCAAATTGGGCTTAGCCCAACTATTGGTCACCTCGACGCACAAACACACACACACACACACACACACACACACACTTAAACGTGTATGCATTGCCACATTGTATCGCTCTGTCAGCCACACAATCCCAAATAACAAAAAAGTCAATAACCAATAACTAATACCAAATTCCCCACAGACGCTTTAAGCTAACTGGCAATTGCATAAAACAAAACTTTAAAGGTAAAAGAGCCAAAATTGCAAAATGGAGCAGCTTAAATTTTATTTGAAGATTGAAATGTGGCAAATAGCTATACAAGTTTAATAAGGTATGTTATATTCTAATGTGTTTATTTAAATAAATAATAATCTAGTTTTGTTAGTCCAAATTTGATTAACATTTATGTTTTATTATTTGCATACCTCCTTTGTAATTTAAATATGTTTTCAGTGACATCAGGTAATTTTCTATATATACTCAGTTAATTGAAATTCCTCCGGGATTTGTCTAAAATAACTTGACCTAGCGCCAGTTAAAGAATATTTATAGTATTATTTTCTAAAAATGCAGACAAATTACAACAGTTTAAAAAACTAAAACTAGTTATTAAATGGCCGAAAAAAAAAATGGCAGGCAATTGAGATGTCTGAGAAAAATGTACAAGACGACGAAAGAACTTGTGACTATTACTGTGACTGTGACAGTGACTGTGACGGTGACTGTTACTGTGACTGCTATTTTCAGAAAAGCAAACAAATTTGAACTGTTACTGGCAATTATAAAATTAATTTTAGACTGTTCGTTTTGGTATTAAATTAAAGTCTTGTATAATTTCAATTGGATAAAGCGCATCTGATATGAGTAACAAAATTTTGTATGACTTGAATGAATTTTGTGGCAGGCCTGTTGGCAAATGTTGTGGCAAAAGCAGGCTCACACGACTCCAAGGGTCGCAGGCAACAGCAGTCGGTTGTCGGTTCGGCTGACATCGTGCGATTCGTGTGGCATACAGGCAGCTGCGTGCCGCTGTGCAGCATCAGCGGCAACTCGAGGTTCAGTTTGAATTTTTCTCGCCCAGTGGCTGGTCGTCAGTTTTTCAGTGTGCTCTGCGAGCAGTCATAGAATAGAATCGGTTGAAAATTTGAAAGCTAATTCGTCATCCGAAAGGCGCTGCGGAGACATCCTTGTTGTTAAGGCTCAGAAGGACTCACTTGCTGCTTGATACTTACATCTGCTGTTGACCTAAAAAGTGAATTGGCCAGAAGCACTTGACGTGAGTATTTATCTGTCACTTTTAGCTGTCATTACTTGACACCTTAAATGAAGTTTGTCGTGCGATTAGCTTGCAAATTTAACATCGAACTGAGTAGCTTTCACTTCCTCATTTTCCTCTTAAGCGACAGTCCTTTTGTATCTTTGTATCCTTGTATCTATGTATCTTTTTTTTGCACTGGGACATTTATGAGTGCTGTAATCCTCAATGCTTCTGCACGAGTGCCTTTTTGTATGGCTGCCTGGATTTATTATTTATTATCTGACTAACGCACGTTGAATTTCAAGATTGGAGCAGCTGCCCAAAAAAAAAGTAAACAAAAATGAGGTAATATATAAATCAAGTATACGCCGCATAAACACTCCACATCAATGCCTTTAACATGAATCTTTCATTTCATTTTGGCCAATTCATTGACCCTGCCTAACGAAAATGTGGCACTTAACGTTTTCGTGCTGTTTATTTTGATTTGTTTTGTTTGTTTTCCTTTTTCTAGTCAGTAACAATTTGCAACGATGCTCAGTTTTGAGTGCCACATTGAGTGCCACATTTTGGCTGAAAATGTCCCGCCTTAACACGGATGCCACACGCATTCATCGCGGATTGGCAATTGTCTGCGCAGCTGAAATATCAATATTGCACCTTCCTCACTGGGTCGTCACCACCACCCACGCTGATTGGCTTCGATTGTCAGCAGTTTTTACAGTTCTGAAGTTGCACAATATGTGGCAAGTCAGGCGTGTGAGGCACATGATAAAAACGAGCGTATCACGCTGATATAAGTCAATGAAAAATGCATTGTTGGGCAAACAATAGACACCATAAAAAGCTGCAAATGGAAAATAACAAAACAAGCGAATTGCAAAAAGGATGAATTCGCTGGATGCCCACTGTGCAAGCAGCCCACTGTGCGGCCCTTGATTTCGTTTTAATTGGCTTAAGAGAAAGCCTGGAAGCCCGCATCTTTAATTTCAAGCCAAACTTTGCCCATTGCAAGATGAGCTCATTGACCCCAGATTGAGGGAGAGCTGCTTGGGAGGGGGGAGGGGGGTGGTGAGGGTAAGGTCGTTCCTTTGTGCTAAGGTCGCAAAAGCGTCGTTAAACGTCGTGCATCAAATTATCGTTAGATTTATAGCACTTGATGCCATAGCTAACACCTCAGTCGCGACTTTTTGACTTTGGGCTCTCCTATTTTCTATGCCCGTTTCACATTTGTGTGGCCAGCAGACAGACTTGTATTTCCACTCCAAGATTAGGCACATTATTTTCATATATTACACAGGTTAATTGGTAACATGAAAACTGAAAACCGATTGCACAGCAACTTTACTCCAAGTAACTGTTGATTGTTGTTAAATTGTATCTTGCCACACAAAAAAACAACAATTAACACACAAAACTAATCAGGTGGCAGTTGCAAGAACCAACAGTTTCAGGTGCCAACTGACAAGCGAAATATGTCATTTATATTTGTTGGGAAAAATTATTATTTGAAGCTGTGTTTGTCAATTTATAATTGTTGTAAATATTCACCTTGATTGAGAAAGAGACAAAACAAGTAAGAAAACTCTAGTCGAGTGTGCTCGACTTGGATAAAGACTAGTTGTTAAATATTTACATTAAAACACTTGAAACGTCGGTTCTAATTTGATTGCCAAATTTAATTTGCTCATTCAGATTTTAGCAGGTCAACAGAAAATAAATAGAAGGCGAAATTATAAATAAAGGTTTCCAAAGTTAATTGTATCACTCAAATGCTCAACATAACAAAATAATACTGATTTGTGTGATGAGTGAAGTTATGGGTAAGATTAAGATATATGTAAGAACTTATATTTTAAAGAGAAACTATATCTAAGGTCTGTGTTTATAATCAGGCAGACAGACAAAAAAATGTGCATAAGCTTGCACAACTTCAATACATTCTTTCCTTTAAACATTTTGAAGGAGCTTAGGGTATAAAAATTCATGAAAATAAATGAATGTGTAGTTTTTTAGTGGAACTAGGCTACGGTGTTGCTGGGGAGACTCAAGTGCAACGCACAATCACCATCTCCATCTCTCCAAAGTGGAAAAATTTATGCAGCGCCACCAAAAAATTAGAGCAATTTGCAAGAAGTAACACAGCAACTTTTCGCAAGCAACAGGCAACAGTGCAACACCAACAATTGTGCAACTGCAACAACTTAGTGTCAGTTGCCACCTTACTACCACCCACTTCTATCACCACTTATTCCTCCGATTGATTGACTCGATTCGTCGAGGCAAGCTTAAAGTGACAAGGACGACGAACATGGAGCCATTGGGGAAGGGTTTTCATAAATTAATTAAGCCCTTAAAAAAATACATAAGCATAATTTGGTTTTTGTAATTAACATTTTTTGAAGCAGCTGCTGTCAGCGAATCTCTTACTTCTCCTCTCACGGCAAATCTTCATTGTACGCTCTTGACCACGTCCTGTTTTGTCCTCTTCTGTTGAGTCCTAGCAGTCCCGATGGGACGTATGGGCAACAACAGCTACGCTGAAGTTTGCCGCTAATTGACTGACTTTTGCCATTTTTGGCTGTCTTTTGTGTTGGCTCGTTTTTCAGCTTTAATTAAGAAGCCAACAAAATAGAGGGATGCCGCAGCAAGGACTTAAAATTATTCCAAAACAAGTGCTTACAATTTTCTACAAAATTACGCAAAAGAAAACACAGCAACCAAAAAAAGTAGTTAGAAGTAACCGATTACAAAATACTCTGACTTGAATGTAATTTAATTATATTAGCTGGCTAAAGGAGGATCCTTCCTCATCTAGCTTTCACGTTTGATAACTTTGGCCTTAACTTGCAAGATATTCAGTATTGTAACCCAAGAATCGCATTCCGATTTTATATGAGTACTATCATGTGAATATGAACTGCTGCCATTTTCAATTCAGTGACTATTTTTTAAGGACATCGCCAGTAATTTAACAAACAAAATTGTGTGATTATAGCTTTAAAACTGTGGGTGATATGCGGATTAAACGATTATATATATAAATATATATAAATATATATATATATACATATATATATTTGCAAAACCGAATTTGGCAGTATTCGTTCTTGTTCTGATTTGGAAGAATGTGCGCGAGGCAGCTTATGTTAAAGTTTTGCTTCTCTTTATTCATTATTATTATTGTTTTATATATATTATTTTTTTTTTATTGCTACATTAATATATTTTGCAAATCGAAAAAGTTTGTTTTCGCCAATTTGCTGACGAAGTTTCATGCAATTTATCAATCGACACGTTTGCCAACCGACAGCGAGATGTGGTTTGCAGGCTGATGCTTCGCATTAGTAAATTTACATGTCAATGCCAGATAAAATCGTTTCAAAGTGGTGAAGGGTGGGTGGGCAGCGGAACAATAGGTGGGGGGGGGGGGGGGGGGTGTGTGTGGCTGTCAGGTTATCGCCTCGCAGCATAGCAGCTCTGTAAACACGACCAACAATAGGCAACCCACAGCTACAAGGAATATCTTGCTTAGCCCATTCAGCGCCAGCTGTGCGGAAACCGACAGATAATCTTTGCAAAACAATGCAAACATCGACAGCAACAGCATTATAAAAGGAGCAACAGCAAATGCAACAACAACAACAACAACTACAACAACGATAACAACAGCAGCAGAAGCAGAAGCAGAAGCAAGAGCAGCAGCAGCAGCAGCAGCAGCAGCAGGTGGGCAGAATGCAATCCGCTGACTGCCAGGGGCAGCATCCTTGCCAAGAGACAACAGCACTCAAGACTCAAGCCGATGAGTTGTGAGGTTAAGTGGTGGGCGTAGGCAAGCCATCTAAAAGCATATCCTAATCCACTAAGTATTTAGTCCGCTGCAGCAACTCTCTCTTTAAACTGGTCACAGCTCGTGCAATCGCCAACAATTAAAGACACGCTCGACCACAAAATACCCTTTACACTTGTGTAAATTATATTGACTTATGTTATTCTAATGGAAATCAACTTAATATGATCGATGATTGTAATTTTCCGCACCGTTTTTGAGCTATTTTTTCAAATCGAATGTGTGTTGTGAAATGTGACTTAGAACTGAGTTTTAGTATTAATATGCAGCTGCTTGTTGTGTGTAGGGTATCATGAAATGAATATATATAAAATACAGTCAGAGCGAGAATGAGAGAATGCAGACAGCAAGATTTTAAACTGTAAGCTTAACGGTTAAAGTGCAAGCTGAGCTTTCAAATGCTAATGGGTTGAAATTATCTTGTAATCTTCTCATCCTCCATGCAGACAACTGTAAACTGCTTACTTACGACATAAGTAGTTGAAGCATTTGCAAGCGTTTTATACTCTGACATCGAAGGTACAAGAGTATATTAGAAAACAGACAAAGTTCAATTTCGATTTCAATTAAATTTCGGGTGCTACGTCGACTTGATGGATACAAAATTTATATTTGCCACATATCTTCTTTAGTTTGAAGTCCAAGGTAAACCAATTTGGTTAGTAGGTAGTTGGCGATGTCCGAAATCACCCTCCTCCGCCGTCTCCAGTCCCCTGTTATCTAAATATCGGATATGCAGTTATCTCCACAGTTTTGGAGTTAGAGTCACTAAATTTTAAAAGTATATTACCTGATCAATATCTATAAAGTTATATCTCATACAATTTTGAAGCTGAAGTATTACATTTTATTGTAATTTAAAAAGTGAAAAACAAATTTCGGACCTCACTCAAACAATCCCAAACTTTAATTGTAATGTTTTTATTAATATATTTAGTATAAAATTATTTACTAACAAAAATTTAACTATTACTTTTTAATTTTCTTGGTGCCATTCTAATAGTTTTATTCACCTGTGCTATATGAATTTTAATTAAATTGGCTTTAATTTCATCAACAATTTTTTTTTTTATTTTGTGTGAAAATATTTATAAATTTACAGTTAACAAAATGCTAGTTATATAAACGACTTTTAAATATACTCGCATATTTTTAGTCGACAAATTTGAAACGTAATTGAGTTCGCATTTAGTTTTCCTATTATATTTTTCTAGTGAATTTAGCACAATAAATATTTTATGGCTTTTAAGCTTTTCCATCTCATCGAAATATGTTCAAGTGCATTCGGGAAAATACAGTTGCGACGCCTTCTAAGTACCCTTGCAGACATAAGAAATTGTAAGAATTGTACAATTTAGATAATTGGTGTTAACTCATCCAAATATGCCACAGATTTTTATAAACTTGGAAATTGGAGTTTGCTCAACAATGTGTTTCATAAAAAAGCCAAGTTCCTTTAGGACCCATGTGTCAGTAAACACACCCAGTTCCCATCCGATGCATAACACATATCGTGAGAAACTTCAAATATCCTCGGCATTGGTATGCGGAAAAAAATAAATAAAAATGCCTTGCATCCGTTATCCGCATAAAGGAAAATGTGGCGGTAAAAGTTAAAGGGGAAAGGAAAGCGGTTGAGGTAAGAGTTGAATACTTTCCACTTTCCACGAGTGGATTCAAGACAATATCGCAATTTGCACTTTGTTGTCATATGAATAAATTGCATTGCCAATTATAGTTTTTGGCCCAGAACACTCACACTCACACTCTCATCTCTATCTATATCTATATCTGTATCTGTGTCTGTATCTGTATCTGTATCTGTATCTGTATCTGTATCTGTATCTGTATCTGTATCTGTATCTGTATCTATATCTGTATCTGTGTCTATATTGTAAGTGTGCGCTTGCTTTTGGCTTTATTTGTGTAAGGCGTTTTCAATTGGTTTTGGCCAATGATTTGAGCAAATAAAGCGCTCAACTCATACAAACTTCTGTGTGGCATCTAAGCAAGTGTTTGGGCCAATATAGCATATGAAATTTGCTTTCTTCTTGAGAAAGTTAAGAGCTTCAACATTTGAAAGTTCACTTCGATGTAAATATTATTCAACTACAACAACAAGTTGATATTTATTTCATTGAGTGCCAAGCACAGAAAGCGTGTTCATGACATCGAAAACATTGCAGTATTTAAACCAAAAAGTTAAAGTTTATTTCCCAATTTTGCATTCATTTTTTTCTCTCTCTCTCTAAAGCGTGTTTATTCAAGCAAAAGTTGAAAAAGTTGAGTTCGTTGAGTTTAGTTGATCTCCTGTAATGCGCTGAAGCCAAACCAATTTGTTCATTATTCGCTTTATATTTTACGGCTTCTAAGCAGGACAGTTGCCATGTAACTCTTTACGGAATCTTTACGGACTGGTCTGGTCTGGTCTGGTCTGTTTTGGTAGAACTATTAAAATGTTGACGGTGATGTTGCTAAGGATATTCATGTTTGAGTTGGTTGGTCAAAATGCCTGTGGCGAACCGCAAATGCAAACAAAAAAAAACAAACAAACGCATACACACACACACACCCACACACACATGTGCAGTTGCTCAGAATAATGTGATGAGTTTGTTATAAAAGGCTGACCTCTACCCAAAAATAAAATAAAAATACAATTTAACACCACAAAACCTCCACCCACCAACTGCATTTCCCATTCAATTAATTTTCTGTCTTTGTTTTTGCTGTTGTTGTTGCTGAGTATCTCACTCAGTTGTTGGCTTAGACAGCATCCGAATAAGCCAAGTGCCAAGTGCGTCTATCTCCTGCAGCGATACAGCAAGTTAGAAAGCATTATATACTTGTCTCCCTAACCCCTCCCTAAGTCTTCAACTGCTTTCAGCGGGTTTGTCAGTGCGTGTGTGTGTGTGTGTGTGTGTTTAGACGTGTTTGCCAACTATAGAAACTTTCAATTGTCAGTCGAGGACACTTTAAGTGTCTAGACATGCAGTCTTGGAGCTTCTCTAATTTTATTTTATTTTTTTGTCTTGATAGAACTCACTTTATATTGAATTAAACTTGACTCATGTCACAGAAGAAGTTGCACTTAAATTTAAAATTTATGCAGGCATGTTAAACGGATTAAAATGCACTTTGTAATTTGAATTGAATTAGTTTGCATTTATAAATGCAATTTGGGCGTGGAATAAACCATTAATATTGCCCAAAGCAGCAGCCGCAACATCAGCAACATCAGCAGAACAACAACCACAGTAGGGACACGAAAATGCAATGCAAACAGTCACTCACACACACACATTTTGTGTAGTATATATGTATGTGTTTGCAAACACATAATGTATTTGGAGAGCTAATTAAATCGCAAAGTGAAGGTTGCCAGTGGCAAGTAAAGTGCACTGAACAATGCAACACTACACAGCACACTGGCAGCGGGGTGCTCAAAAAGGGTGGGAGGAGGGGTGGGGGTTGTGTTGCTTGTTTAGTGCGAAAAGGTTTAAATGCTTTTTTGGCAATAGCCAGGCAGACATCGGAGCGGATGACGGTAAATTCCCAGTTTGCTGCAGCACAAAAAAAAACACTGCTTAAAAACCAATTTAAGCTAAAATATTCATCGGATTTAAAACACAACAAAGCAAAAATATTCAAAGGAAATAAGAAATCGAGTTCAGCAATTCTCATATTCTGTTCAGTTGCAAAAAGTATGTTAAATATATATTATTCATATATACACATACATATATAATAATATATAAATGTGCATACCTAGCAGTTATATATACAAATTTGTTTAATTATATTTTATATTTTTAAATATGAGCTGCTGATTTTGAGCAGTGTAAGCGCAGACTTTGTTTAACATGGGCAATGCAAAGTTGAGCAGCCAACTTTATTGGGCGCCAAATAAATCGCAATAGTTGCACAGCATGTGTGTGTGTGTGTGTGTGTGTGTGTGATGTGTGATGTGTGGCTTGTGGCACTTGTTGTGGTTGTGGTGTGTGAGTGTGTGATTGACAGATTTTAAACCCTGTCAAGGAGAACGTTGAACACATGGATAAGCGATGGTTGCTTGAACCAAATCAGCGAGTAATGCAAATCAAATCAAATCTTTTCCACTTCGAAAGAACTGCCAGTTTATATATATTTATATATATATATATAAGTGCACAGCTTTATTTGTATAGAAGTTGCTTAATGCGCACCTCCAGTTTCCGGCTCAACTTCCGTTCTGGCTGTTGCATCCGGTGTGGTGTGTTCTCTGCCACATAATTTCGCGCTTCTGCTGCAGCATGGCGTCCACACAAATCGCAGCAGAAAATGAATGCATCAGCAGACAGATCTGACCTCAGGCAGGACCTTGAACAATTTTTTCTGGCAACCAGGAGCCAGGTCTGCGACTACCGACTTCCGTCTGCAGACTGCTGGGATTGCTGGCAGCTCAACTCGCGGCCTAGTTTTTGCCTCCATTCGCTATTTTGGCAGACAGTTTGATTTATGCGAGTTTTGCTTTGCATATTCAGTAACAAGTCGATTTGATATCGGCGACATGAGACTGAAGCATTGGCCATGGCCACAAACCTCTGAGCCTAACTGACAACGACAGAAACGACACACCACAAAAATAAGAAACAAATAAGCCTGAAGACAGACAGACGGACAGACGGACAGACAGCGGGTATTTCAGCCATGACGCTGCTCTAAACGCTTATTTATGGAATTTTTTCAGGCGCTTCCAGCTACAAAAGCATCAACCAAACAACCCAGCGAAACTTTAGTTTTCTGCTATGGAAAATATGTGGTGCCCAATATGTGTGTGCAGTAGCAGAATGACAAGAAGTTGAGTTCAAACCCCAATTTAGACATATAAATTATGGAAAAAACAAAATGTATCCCAGAAAAGTCTTCGCACTTAAATAAAACCATATTGGCCATTTTAGCCTTTCAATTATTTTCCTCTTTTTTAATTAAAGAGTTTCACATATTTCAATCTTTCGGATATTGACATAACCTAGATTGACAGATGGAGCAGGCAATTAATATACGTGTACTTTATGGATGATGTCTTCTTTTCTCTGTTCTATTATATTATTATATTGCTCAATTTGGAGTGAAACTTCCGTATTTCATGTTAATAATATAACTAAACTAATCCAAAAATGATGATTTAGTTTAAGAGCTGAATGCTTTTCAGAGACTGAGCTCAAGTTATAAATTTCATAAACTATTACTTAGCTAAATGAATGAATTAACACTCCTAAAAATATGCATTCCTACAAATAATTGTATATAAAAGTACGGTATTAAATCGACATAGTTGGGTGTTAAAAAAAAACTATAAAATTTATAAGAATATTCGGATAATTTGGGTACACGATATTTGGAAATAATGCCCATTCAACTGAATTCGAGCACCAGTCGACGTTGTGTAGATGAGTGTGTGTGAGCGTGTGTATGGTGAGTGTGTGTGTGTGAATGACATGGTTATGTGCTTTTAGATTCTTTGCCGCACGTCATCAAAGTAAGTCATCCAGCGGAAAGGAATATAAACGGAAGGCGTTGACGTCGCTGACAGCGCATAATTTCACGCTGGCAAACTTGGCTGATTTCCTCTTTATGACAATAACAACAGACCAAGTGACGACAAGGACAAAAGCGGCAACAGCAACAGCAAAAGCAACATCAAAAACTCAAAGCCCCAAAACCAACGACGTCGACAACGTTAATCAAACCATTTGCGCTGACGTCAAAGTGCCGCTCAAACTGTGCGTCTCAATTTTAGGCAGCAGCCCGCATCAGCAGGGCACAGGCCAAACCAAAAACTATGAAAACTATGAGATAAAGCTGGTAAATTCAAGTGATCAAAAGATAGCAAAATAACACACTAATGTGAAAATGTGATTGACTAGGCGTAACCCTGTAACAATTTCTGGAGCTGATCGGGAGGACATTGCGTAAGAAATCGAATTCGATCTTGAACAAAAATACACTTTAAAACAATTAAAAATAAACAATCTTCAAATGATCAAAATGAAAAATATTTACAACTTTTACTTTACTTTACCAAAATTTTATACATTAGGTCAATTTTTTATTAAATATTCACGGTTTGAATTCCACTTTCCATGGAATATATATAAATTCCCAACAATATAAATGAATTCATTATACGATATAAATAGTTATACCCTTTGCCAACAATTGCATAGATACAGGGTGTAATTTTTGTTTCAATGAATGATACTGAAAATAACAGACGAAACGTCTTCAGCAAATTGCTTCTGTTACAAAAAGTATCTTTAATAAATATTGCGCAGTCAACCGAGTTCAGTAAATTGACTTCTCAATTACTTTTACAGCGAACTTTCATTGTTTTTATCAGAATTCATCAAAAATTGATTGGATATTACACTCTAGTTTTCAAGTCTGCGATCTTTTTAAAGAGGATGTTTTTAACTTGAAAAATTTAAAAAAAAAAAACATTTAGTACCAGCTTCGTTTCAGGAGCAAAAAGTGACGCGATAACTTTTAAATTACTCAGTCAGTCAAACTTAACAAACATCAATAAATAAAACTAATTCAGTCTTCTTTTTCTCCCTTTTTTTCTGTGGCATATTTGATAAATTGGCCCATTTACCACATTTTCATGTTTGATTTGATCTCTTGAGCGCCTGGCAAGGACAACTTAGTGACGAGAACCTCAAATTAGTTGTTATTGTTGTCGATACTTACCACAAATGGTGGCTTGTTTGGCAAGTTTACTAGGTGCTGCTGACGCACAGCCTATATTTTAGTGGCAATCAAAATGCGATTTTCTTGATTTATTGCGCAAACGGAAAGCTCTCGAAGGATAAACGAAGGCTTTGCCTGTTGCCTGTTGCTTGCCACATTTCTCAAAAAACATATCTATTTCCGTGTAAGTTGCCTCCTGCTGTTTGTTGGGGTTTTGGTATTTGCTCAACCGATTGGCAACTAGATACCAAAACCATTGCACATCACAAAATTACATTGGTTTCGCTACCCTTCAGACATAAATAGACAGGAGGAAATAATGACGAATATCCGTAACACCACACAAAACGGATGTTCTGCCAAAGCAACCTCACAAATTGCGAAAATTTTTGTTTTTGGAGGGCCCTCAGAAATCCTTTTCTTTCACCACAATGAAACAGAACCCGGAAACATAGGAAGTCCTCGACTGTGCGCTGCTCTGTTAAAAGGCCACAATTAGATCTGAGATTCAGCTGTTTATATAGACTTAATTAATGAGCAACTTTTACATAAATTAATTTTCTAAGTTTCTTTCAATCCCATTTAGCAATAAATTGTACTGTATCGCAAATATGCTATTATAAGACAAACATATAAAAAAGTTTAATCTATCTTCAATACAAATACATAATACAAATTTAAAGTAATTAATTTTTAAAATTTAATTTTTAAATTTGCATTTATTATTTTTAATTTTACCTGCATATTTTGGACATACACTTTGACAATCGCATTTCTCATATACAGTGTATAAAAAGCACATAAATGAGAAACGCGTCCGACATATTTTAGTGGCAAAATGATTGCGTTGTTTTTGTTGCATTTTGTTGGCCTGCTGGCTAAATGGAAAAGTTATGAGGCGCCAAAAGATCTGAAGGCAACCCCAACAATCAAAAATGCCGAAAAAGAATAAATAAATAGAAAAACACTTTGCGAATGCAGAGTTGAAAAATGATTCGATGCGTGACTTGGTATTCATTAAATGACAGAAAAACTGTACACTTCACACATGGCACAAATTGGCAGTTTGCCCAAAATATAAATCGAAATGGCTTTTAAAAAAAAAATCGACTTTTTATTTTGATTGAAACTTAACTCAAGGCCGTGATCAATGTTTGGTAATTGAATTTAATGTTGCGTTAAGAGTGACTTAAACACTGAAATGTTGCATTTAAAAACTACAAATTCTGTTACTGGGATGTTTTGGCCATACCGACAAACCACAAAGCACATTTCAGCCTAATTGTTGACGTTTGCTAGTTTTTACTGCTGTGCAGGCTTTTATTGCAATTAAAAGCAAAGCGTTGGTGTCGAGAGAAGCACTTAATTTATGTGGAATTGCGCAATTGCAGGGTGACACTTGGGCAGATGGGCAATCGGACAAAATGTACGGACGAAATCTCATTAGTTTGATGATTAACGATGCCCTATTGCAGCAGCAGAGATTAAAAACCACACTCACACCTACACACGCACACACACCTTCACACCCACACGCACACACACACACACACACAAACTGACCCACACTTACAGCTTGGCCACTCGATGATATATCGGAAATGCACACATGGCATTTTGTGTGCACTGCACTCGATTTAAGTATTTTAAATTTAAATTTTAAATTCGATTTCGCAGCCACAATCCCAACAGTGATTAAGTGCAATTAAAATTGGATAAAAAAACAAAAAACCAACAAATTGGACCCGGGTCCGGCAGCATATTGCAATTAATTTGCTGTTTAAGCTAACCCTTCGCTGCTGGGCCTTGGCATTTAATGTTGCCACCTGATAAATGGTTAATGCAACAGTTGAAGTTAAACTGCCTGCCCCACAAACTGTTGACACAGCGAGCCGTCAGTTCTGGCGTGCTTTATTATTATTTATGTTGGCCAAAGTTTGTGCAACTGCTGCTCGGCTAGCGAATTATTGGAAAAGTTGCGGCAATGTTATGAAAACGAGAGTTATTTGTACTTGCAACACTCAGAAAAAAAATGCCCGGAAAACAAGAGTGCTGTTCTTGCTTTGAATAATAAAATATAAAATTACATGTATTTCGAAAAGTCGAAAATAAATATTCCATAATTATAAAAAATCTTTTCAAAAAGCAGAAATATTTAGTGGGAAGTAAAAACCCATTATGATATTAAGCATATATATATAAATCAGTCTGGTAAGTAGACTATAGTTAAAAATATAAGAAACATATTAGGAATTTAGCTTCTAAGTCGGCATTCAGGGCATTAATTTTTTTTTTCTGTGTGTATTTTGCTTTCACTTTGCCGAATAGTCTTTCCTTCAATTTGCTTAACGCACTTGCCTTCCTGGTAGTTTATTGTCTTCCAGCAGGCTTTCATGCATATTCATTCTTCTCCTTGATATTCAAGAGCTTTTAATTACATGCCAGCATCAGAGATGTGCAATCCTTTGGAGCTCTCTGAACAGGCAGATTGTTAAATTACATTTCGTTTTGCAGGGCAACATTTATAGGTAATCTCGAACAGCACAAAATATTTAATTCCTTAAGCATTTGATTTTGCCAAGAGATTGCTCGAATTTAGTTTATTCACTCCCTTTATCCCTTGTGCTAACAGTTGAGATTTATAAAACATTTTGTCTCTTTCGCTTTTTTCCATTTTACGGTACCTGCACAATGTGCCTTAAGGCGCCTTCCCTTGGTAGTAATACATTTTTCCATTATATGCAAAACTAACAACGAGTTTGCTTTATGACAATGTTAGCCATCTGCAAGAATATACATTTTTAGCTTATAGTTTTGCATTTATTTCAACTTGAAACTTCATTTAGGCCTATGTGTAAATTTGAACAGTTTAATCGTAAACACAACCAAGAAATAATATAAATAATATGCTAAATTAAACTGGAAACAATCGATATAAAAGTGAATTGATAGTTATTTTTTTCATACGTAATACTAACGCAAAGTTGAGATTGGTAATTAAATAGAAATATTATTTTAGACATCTTGGCTTGTGTTTAAATTACAATCATACTTAACAATAGCTTTACATAAATTTATGTGTATGCATTTACAAATTGATTACAATTAAAGTCAAATCCCTGTTAAAGGTTTATCACAAGACACGAAATTAGGTCAACTGAAATTTTATTCGAATGCAAATGCAAATGCAAATGAGTAAAAGTGTAAATTGGTTTTGTGCATTGTGTAAAAGGCAGAGGAAATTATCTTCCACTGCATCAAGTATATATTTATTCTTGATCAGGATCAACAGTCAAGTCGATATAGCCATGTTCGTCTGTATGTATATGAGCTAAATACTTTCTGGATTATCCACACATTTCGATTTCCGGTAGCAGGCAGAAGTTTTCCATTTGAAATGTAAATTTGCCAATAAAAATTTTCAAATATTTAGAAACTGCCTTCAGGGTATATCACAGTCAAGATTACTCGACTAAAGCTGGTTTGCTTGCTAGAATTGGATTTGCATTTGTTGCTTTGGGTGATTTGGAAACGAAGTGAATTCAAAAAATGGAAAAGGCATTCACAGTCCTGTGGAAGGAAGTGGATGAGCTGCAGTGGTCAGTTGGGATAGCTGCCTTAAATTTAATTCGTTTTGAATAGCTGGCTGATGCGATGCAATGCAGCGGATTTGAAATTGCTGTTCGTTGCAAAGTTTTGGAAAAGCAAAAGTGAAAATAAAATTATATTCGCAACTGTTCGGTGTGTCAAAGTGAGCGGGAAACGTGCCACACATAAATCCAGAAGCGAAATGCAATTGGGCATTGCACAAATCGCATCGCTCTTATCGACGTGTCTAGTCTTGACCGGGCTGAGGGCGCATAATGTAATGCCAATGGTGATGGGAGCCCTCAGCTGAGAATGTTGCCTCTTGTCGTTGCACAACCACGCCCAAAAATCTCGCCACCCAACTGGTCTTCTGGTTCACGCTTCCGCATCAGCGCCCTGCGAGGCCGAGTTTTGCAGAGCACAGCAAACCAAAAGCGCAGCAAAAGTTGCACGAGGAAGGCCAAACTTAGCAAATAAAAGGATAAACAGTTGGCGGAGCAAACAAAAAAAAAAGAAGGAAAATAAAAAGGACGCAAAAAATATAAAAATATATTTGTGAAGCTCACTTTAATTTTCAGTAAGTCAATTTGCGTCACACTGTGTAGTCTTTCGGGAAGGTAAGCTATATTTTCTAAATGAAATTGTCTCTTCTTAATATTTATCCGAGTTTTATTTGGCATACTTTGAGCAATTTCCAATTTGATTATTATTTCAGTTTATACTTTTTAAAAAGTCGTCTCGCTGCTGGTTTTTTTTTAATGCTATTTATAGTTTAAACATGTTTGCGCAGTATTCAGGTCAAATGCTTCTCTTTTTATTATATTGTGAATCCCGTCGGGATTTGTCATAGTCTAGTTCAATAAGCTGTTCCAAACTAGACAGCTGATATAATTCGACACATTATTTTTGAAACACACTAATATATGTATTTCAGTTCCCGTCGGTATTCGTCTTTAGAGATAGAAAGATAGAGAGAGAGAGAGATTCACAGTATAGCTGAGTAAGACAACCTTTGACCTGGACTCATCCAAAACATGAAATAAAATAAGTAAAATACAAAGTATTTGAAAATTAAATTAAATTTTTTATTTATTTCGTAAAGATAGACATTATTTTGTAAGACACAAAAATATTAAAATAGGTCAAAGGCGAGCGAGGACGGGGGCTTGAGATGGGAAGCGAGTTAAATGGGGGCTATGGAGAGTGAAGCCGCTTTGGCCTTAGATGCTGTCATCCATGTAGAAATTCTGTCAACAGCAAGAAAAAGTTCTGCACTAAAAGTCGCTGTCAAGAAAACACATACAGACAAGCAAAAAAAAAAAAAAAAAAAGGAAATACAAACACAAATTTTTATATCCACCATTAATTGCAGTTGTTGGGTGTTAAGTGGGTGTGTTATGACCACAATTTTCTCCATAAAAGTCTTTTCAGCGAATAAGTATTTATCTGTGATATTTATCATTTTTATTTTCCATGCTGCATCAGTAAAAGTCAAATTAGGACATTTTAAAAAATTGCTTCGCCCTCTTAAAATTTGCAAGGAATTGAACCGAAAATATAAACTATATGTGGAGTATAAAATTAAAGCAACAAATACTTTCAACTAAAAAATTATATCCAGTTCTTGTATAAGATTAATTATACAGCATTTTTCACCTTTAACTACGAAATGTACTCACAAAACTTTGCCAAAAAAATGCATCACATTCCCTTCTGCATTTCGCAAAACTTTTCCTTTTTTTTTTTTTTAATTTTAAGACTTTTTTAGTGTTGCCTTTCTGCACTTTTTTGTATACCCTGTAACCAAAAAATAAATAAAAATGTTTAAGAAGTACATAAAAAAGTTGTAAGAACATATATTTTGTAATATCGAATTGCTGTGTGTTGGAAAGCAGAAACACTCAGTTGGTTATCGATTACTTTAGTTTTAAACACACAGCTAACAAAAATATATATTTATTAAATTCAACAAAATTTAACTTTTAGCTATTTATTATGCTGTGGCATACTTTTAGGCAAATTGTGATTCTTCACATTTCGCGATTCCATTGAAACAATTCTATGTCGCGAACTTGTGAAGTACAAAAATTACCTCTTAATTTAAATAAAACAATCCAATATATCAGCATTCCTTTTTAAAATATTAGCAAATTGAAACATTGATATTGTCATACATTTGCATGATATATTTAATTATCGCAAAAATACACGGGTTGAATTTAATAGATTCGAAACATACTTTGGGAAATTTGAATGTCCAGATTTATCTTTCTTATCAAAAACTGTTTAGACAATTTTTGATGCAATTTTTGGAGTTGATGTTGCAAATGTTGTTTTAGATATGAATTAACTTAAATAATTATTAACTTGACGCCATGGACTCGACTAGACATACATGCGTATTCAAAATTCTATATTTATTTCATTTAAAAGCCTCCATAGATAACTGTAAAATTTAAATCAATTTTTCGAACCATTTTTATTAATACATCCGACAAATAGAATACTATAAAGTAGAAAACGAAATTAAGCTGCTTATCAACTTAAATAAATTTGTATACAAATGTCGGTATTTTATCACAGGAGATTAACATTTTTATCGGCGATTCTATTAACTACAATATAATAATAAAATAATTAGAGAGAGGCATTTACTTTACATATATTTGAGTGTGTGCATATAACAACAATAAAAAAAAAATATATAGGAAAAAAACGGCATATTGCTGTTGTCATAAAATGTTGAAGCGATGTCAAATGTGGCATGCTGCACAAACAGCATGAACTTTAAATGTGGGGGTGCCAGATGTCCTGCTGCTGAATGTAAACGGTAGGCGATATTCGCACACCGAGCCAGCGAAGCAAATTTATATGCAAATTTAATCAAAATGGCATGAAATGAAGAACGCAATATGCATTCATAAATATTTGTGAGCTGGACACAGCACACTGTGCATTCTTCTCAAAAAAAAAGAAGCTGTTTCAGACCAGAAAGTTTGTGTATTCGCCTAGGCTTGTCGCCCATAAAGGATCACTGTACAATTGCAAAATAATATTCACAATATATTATCTCGTTCTTACACACTGAATCCATTAAAAATGGGTAAAACGAAATGCAGAAAGCATTTCCGACCTCATAAGGTAAATATATCATCCACTTCTATCCGAGATTATTAGAACTAGAGATTTTCCATTTGGAGTATCTTCTAGACAGAGCTCCCTCGACTAGCGCATTCGAACGTGATTTTTATCTCGTGTTAGTTGGTTTTACTTTGATAACCTTGCTCTCCGACAACTTTTCTTCAGCGAAATTAACATTTTGGAGTACTTTGTACTTTGGGAAAATGTAACTAATTTCAAAACATGTTGCCATGCAATTTGTAACTTTAAGCCAACATTTTAAACATTAGCCAAGTGTGCAAGGGCAAATCACAGTTTGTGCAGCACTGGTCAGAGTTGGTCAGATAAAAAACAGCACAAAATGGAGTTAAAGTTTCTTCTCTGCATGGGGATTGGTCTTTTGTCAACTGGTTTTGGTCACGTTTTTTTAGACACAACGCCTTCGAATTCTCTCGGAATTGATCAAGTTTTTTGTTTACATTCTCGAGGATGTGGTGTGTGGTCGGTGGTGGTGCCTTTGGCAAAAAGAAACTCTACTCAAAAAGAAAATAAATCGAATGCACTGAGTCACGCCTACGAGGCACACAGCGAGCTGCGAGTGATGTTGACTGATGGTCAGTGGGCAAGCTGAATGACATTGGGATGAGCTGACCCCTCTGCCAAACATATACCAAAGACAGCATACAATATAACAGCATGTGTACTGTGTGTATCCTGTATGAATCCTGATAAATGATGGCGAGTCAACCAAAAAAAACTTTAAACAAATTGCACAGCTCAAAGGGGAAAAAATTGTGGTGCATGTGAGTAAAAGCAAAAGAAAAGGAATTCGAGAAATAATTACAGGACCAACTGGAGATCCTTGCAAATCAGAGCTTTTAATTAAATTGCATTTAAAGTGAAATTATAAAAATCAAATCAACTTTAATATATTTGCTTACACAATAATTGCATATTGCCAAATAATTATTTGGGATTTATATTTGTTTGATTGCTTTGATAACTTTGTCTTGGCTTACGTTGGGATTTATTTTTGAGACTATACTGATCTTTGACCCCGTCAGATAAAGTGTGTAAATTGGCAAATCGATAAATGGAGTTGTTGTCCAAATTGATATATCTTCCGCACTTTAAAAGTTAAAACTGTTAAATTATGTAGGCATTTTCCTATAAGAAGAACAAGGCAATTCTAAAAAGTTAAATTAATTATTTTTATTATATTGCACAGTAATTTCACAGACAGACTTTACTATATCGGCTCGATATATGTATAAATATATATATATATATATATATATGTGTACTTGATATAATACTTTATTGTCGAGTCTCTGACCTGGTTGGGTGATTCCAGAGTTGTCTGCCATAAACGGGAATGTTGGCCTTTTGCGATGAGTGCACCGCATCCCAATCGCTCAGCTGCGGGCTGTGCACATAGATGGCACCAAAGTGGGCGCTTGCCGTTTGCGGCTGGGAACGTCGACACTTTAGGCCAATGTCCTGCAGTATCACGGGTCCATCGAATCTGACCAGATAGTAGCGCACACGCCAGTTCTCGCCGAGAGCGCCCTGCTCCGACGGCAGCTGTTCGTGGGCCAGTCCAAGCGGCAAGGCGCCAACAAGCGGCGGAATGTAGCAGAGACCCGGCGTCAGGATTTGTTCGCTGTAGTCGCCACAAAAGATATAGACATCCAGCATGGGTCCTCGGGGCTGGGAGCAGCGTAGCACCACATCCAGCGTGTGCTGGTTCTGCTCTTCACCAGACGCATTCATCTTGTAAGCATAGCCCAGAAGCAGTACGCCCATTGACAGCGGAAACTCGGTGAGGAACAGCCGGAAGGCGCGCTCATAGTTCAAAATGCGAAGAGCACAACCGCCGGCGAAGGCGGTGTCAAAGCTGTGCTCCGCATTGTCCCCCAATGGCACCGACGGCTGCAGTGCCTGGCGTGCCAGATTGAAGAATGGACGCCTCCCAGATTCACGGGCGCCATTCTCGTAACTGCCACGTCCGGATCCCACGCAGAAGTCTGTGTAGAAGGGTAGCGCACGATAGGGATGCGTGCCCAGATGTTCCCAGAGGCGTGCCCACCATCGCTCGTTTCTGGCCAGGAAGGCGGCATTCAGCGATTCGTCGCCATCGTTCTTGCGTATATTGTAGCCAAACTGCTGCAGCGTCTCGTAGCACCAGGCGGGCGCAAATATGCCCGCCGAGAAGCCACGCTTGGCAATCCGTGCCAGCGTTTGGGCGCTCTGAAAGCGACCCACCTGCCCGCGTCCAAAGACGTCCAGTCCCACAAAAAGGCGATGGGGCGCTGCCTGCTCCTGCCGCATACTTGCCTCGTTGGCCTCCAGGCTGTGATCGTCCCAGCTATAGTTGATCAGTGTCCCATGGCTGGCCCGAAAGAATTTCACGTTGCGCTCATTCAACTCATTCTGCCAGGACAGCTCGCCGTTGTCAATGACGCTATCGTACCAAAAGACCTGTCCGTGCGGCACCTGCGTCTCCGTCGCCACACGCAGCTGCTCCACAAACCGACTGTTGGATATATATTGGAAGAGTTTAGTGGAACTTGTGGCAAATGCATTTAACTTGAATATTTAAATTGCATAATCATAATTTAATATACAAATATTGAAATATGCCTGAATAAATGCGCAATATGCATTTAAATATCTAAAATAATTTAGTGAATTAATTCGTGTAAGTGTGCCATTTTTAAAATGCAAAATATTAAATGTAATGAGAACTTAATTAACTAGTTGAAGTGTTGCCAATTCAAATTGAATTTTTATTTAAAACAAAGAAACAGGAAAACGCAATTTTAAGTTCTGTTTTCGAAACAAACAAAAGTTATACAAATATGTTTCAATGAGCAAAATTAATGGAAATGTGCATTCAAGTATGAAATATGGAGAATAAGCAGGCAAATTGCATAAAATGCAAATATACGATTTGTGCCAACAAAGTCAGAGTTTATCGTGCAGGGGGAGAGGGATAGAGCGATAGAAGCAAAACTTTGCAAATATAAAACTAATTTGCTTTCCACTAACAAGACTTGTAATTAGTCAGCCTAGAAACCAGACATAATTTGTTAACTTTTAAGTGAAAATTTCATTTAAAATTTTCTAATTTGCCAAATGAATAATGTGTACATATATACATACGAGTATATATATTTATAATTATGCTTAAGGCGCATTCATATCGGATGTCCAAATTTACAACTTAAATCGCACAACTAACAAAAAGATTGGCAAGCAGCAAATTTTGCCTCGTTTCGACTTTGCCATTTGCCAACAAAATCAAATCAATACACAAAATCAACAAATAAATAGTGAAATCAAAATCATATAACGAACTGAAGGATGGAGATAAGTAGATGGCTTTATACTCACTACAGATTGGGCATGCACTCGCGTCGGACCGAGCACTCCACATTGAGCAGCCAACCCTCGAACCTGAAGTGCTGACAGAGGCGGGTGAGGGCGGCAACGGTACGTTCTACGCTCTCGGCGCTCTCGAGGACCTCGTGCAGCATTCGACTGCCTGTGGTACCCTCAACGATGTAGGTGCCCAGCACGGGTACCCCATGGCGATGGGCGGCATTAAGCCAGCCGCTGGGCGGAATGGTCACATACTGATGGCTAAAGTAGCAAAAATAATCGACGGCAGACCAGTGCATAAATCGATAATCATCGAACTTCTCCGAGCTCTGATAGTGTCTGCAAGCATGAAATGGTTATACACTCCAACACTCAATGTAAACGTAAACCCGGCCAATGAGAAACCCACTCACCGATCGGCCAGATAGTTGCCCATCATGTCGTGGCAGACGAGTAGCTCACGGCGACCAGCGCCACTTGTCGAACGTCGATGGTCGCTCACAAAATCTGATTGTCTGTCCAAATAGACGGCATCGCCACGCACTTCAACGTCCAGCGGTAGGACGTAGCGCCTCCAGTCAATATCTCGACTGCGCACTTGGAACTCCAGCAGCTGTTCATTGTTCCGGATGGGCTCCGCCTCCAGCTGAGCTGCAATTGCGGATGTTGCTGTTAGTTGGGGACGCATACTGATTATGATGCAACTGTTGCCAACGTTATGAATTCAGTGCATTTATCGGAGTAGTCGGAAATGTTTATCACTCGTTGAAATGTTGTGCGTTGACCGCATTAAATGGAAACTTTGAAGGCAACTAAACTATCCACGATTATTACATTCAATATCAATGACTATATTTACTGCCACTCAAAGTCACAGCCATGATAATCACGCTTTACACATGCCACATGCCACATATGGATATTTCCTAATTTATTCCTCCACTGCCCCTTGCCAGTGCTGTGCAAAAGCAATTGAATTTTAGTTAACGCTATTTTACTCGTAGTAAAGTCAATTTATAATAATCTATTAGTACAATTTCAATTGCGACAGTTCAACTCGCAAAATTATTCCATCAAATTAAATATTTAAATTTAATAAAAATGACTGATATACAAGAAATACAATAAAAATTCATAAAATTTTTAATTATTATTTTTTATAGATACGTATTAAAATTATAAAAATTACTTTACTAAGCCAACAATTAATATAATTATTATCTTTATAACTTTGACAGTTGATTCTAGTCAGACAGTATTGTTTTATTATATATATATATATATTATATATTATATATTATATATATTTGAATGAGACCAAGTACTTTGGATTAAGATGACGTACTTTCATGTCGACTTGGCATAGCTTAGTTTCAATTGAAAACTTGAGCAAGCTTTTTAAATAAATATAGCTGTGCTAAAATAAATCCACGGATTGTATAACCTTTAAAGGTGGGTTTACATTTTACTTCCGGCTACAAGTACAAATTTACTGCAAAATTTACATACGAATATTTGCCAATTCCGAATGCATTTTATTGCACAGTTAAAATAATTTTCAGTTTGTGTTCGAAAAAGACAAAACTATTTTTGGGCCTATCATTGGATGCAACTTCTTTGTCTATGCGTGCATTCAAACATTTGGATTATGTGAATTCATGTGGTCAGCGTGCAAAATGCGGACCACCCCAATACCAGGCAAAGCCTTAAACTCGACCAACAACGAGACAGCCTGCGGGGCATTTCAATTGCGTTTTCTAATGTGCAGCAGCAGCACCATCACATCCGGTTGTGGCAAAAGTTTTTGCTGGCTTGGTGTAGCGATTTAGAGGGTGGCAGTCGTTTTTTTTTTTTTTGCAATTGTACGTCCACGAAACACAACGAGGCGTTTAAGCGGAACTTGAATCTACCATTGCAGCAACGATATGAATTTTAAAGCAAACACAACACGAATACCAATGAGCTGTCCTGCGAAACAAATAGGACCTGCCAGCTGACCATAATTACAAAGCCTTCACACACACAAGCTTTAGTGGCATTTCTCAGATATTTTTATATCCACAAGCCAGGCCTCAAACAAGTCACGCATTTCCTTATACATATATATATATATATTTATATATATGAACGACAGTCCAATACTTTGTTCCTAATCACGTATTGAAGAGCCAACGGTTTTCACTTTTACGGGTTATATACACTTTTCCTAACACTTTATAAATTTAATAGATGCAAAAAGAAAGAAAGAAAGAATCATATAAGAGTTGATTTTCTTATACAAAATATGCTTCTTATATAGAAACTCATCTATAGAGCGATCGTTCTTATGCTGTCATATTTACTGTCTGCTAAACAAAGTTTCAAAATTTTATCAACAGACAAATAGATATGTCTATATTGAATGAATGTATTGAAAATGAGTGTCTCAAATTGTTTTAATTTAAAAAAAAAAACCAATTTTGTAGGCTCCACTTAGGGAGCTTTATGTGCATATTGTCAAAAGACAAGGCCTGTTTTATAGTTTCTGTTAAATTTTCACAACTTCAACTTTACTTTGATTACAAGTTTAAACGAACCAAATACTTTAAATATGCAAAAATAAACATACTCTTTTCTCCAATAAGGCAAAGTACCCTATAAATAATTTTGGCACTGATAAGCACTACGTGCTAGCAAATGTCTGACTCAACGTATAATTATTTCCACATTTTTTGTATGTAGATATACAAGACACATATATTAATATATAAATATATATATAATACATTTTTTATTAATATTTAATCATATTTTTTTGTTTTGGGCAAAGGACTTACGGGAGCCACAGGTGCAGCATTTTGTAGAGCAAAAGTCGCACAGCTGTTTGCCAGACATTGAATCGTTGCCGGCATTTACAGCGGCTTTCGATTGCTCTTGTGGCGCACTGACATCTGGTGTGCCTTTTTTATTGTCCGCATTGTCCTGCAGATCCATTTGCAGCATTTAATACTTTGAAGGCAGCTTGAATGTTAAACTAAAGAAAAATTTGGCACTAACACGGCGAAAACTTGCTTTAACTTTGATGACAAGCTAGAAACAGCTGTTCGCGTAGTGTTGACAAACGTTTGTAGGCAGTGCGCAAAAGCCATTGAAATTTTAAATGCCAATTGTTAAAAACAGAATTTAAGTTGTGTATAATTGAATTCTGTGTGTTCCATGTATTTGCTTTGAGATTTAGGGTGCCAGTCTGCCGGGAATACAAATTAAAATCCTGCCAAGCCGGAAAACAAATGACAGATAAATAAAACTAAGAGATAAATTCACATTTCTGGCAACGCAGCCAAAAAGCAGCGAGAAAAACACTTCTTATTTATTAAGCATTGGAAAAAGTTGATTTTTGTAATTCTTTTTCCTTTTTTGGCAACAGGAGACGCACTGAAAAGTAAGCAAAATGCCAGCGGGTCGCGTGGCTGGAAAAGCCGGCTACTCCAATCACTATTACAATGGTACGTATATTATTATTTAATACTATTTTAACTCATTAACATAGACATATTTTTGGGTAGATCAAAAATAATTGGACCTAATTACTACACCCTGAAAAGTCTCATTAAAATTAAGTAAATTGACCTATAATGATTTAAAGATTTTATTATCTCTTAGAAACAATAAATAAAATATTTATATCATTTAAAATGGCTTTATAATGGATGTAAAATGTGATATCTTCAAATACATATGTTTATTAATTATGTAAGTAATTAATAGAATGTAATGAAAAGCTAACAAATCTTCAATATACACGCTTAGAAAATTAAAAATATTTGTCAACATATTTGAAGAATTAGCGCAGAATTTTAGAGATTCTCTAGTTTTTAGAAAGGCACAGCTCTAAATATTAGAAAATCACATATAATTTTCTCCTTGTTCTATTATTTTCCCAATTATTTGTAGTTTTTATTTGTAATTTGGCACATAATGTGTATTTAATTAAAGATTAATAATCGATAATTACTTTGGTTTCAATAGGACGCTCATACGTTGGCATCAATGAGGAAATCATGTGGGTCAGCATTGGCATGGGCGTAACTATCGCCCTGCTGATTACGATTGCGCTGTGCTACATTGCGAGGGAGAAGTGCCAGAGGCGTCAGCGGGAATATTACGTGACCGCATAGTTAATGTATATTGCCTGCCACACACACCGAGCGGGGAGGATTGAGGGGGGCAGAACGCACTGTATCCTTCAAATGGACGTGGATGTGAGTGTCGAAAAAGTGAGCAAACTGGAGTCCCTCTCAATCGCAGCGGCCCTGGTAGAGATTCCCCAAGCAGCAGCAGCACCTGTAGCAGCAGCACCAACAGTCAACTCTCACCCCAGGCAAGGACCAGGACTAAGACAAGGAGCAGGACAACAACCAGTAGCAGAACCAGAACCACAACAAGAACCAGTAGCGGAATCAGCCGTCACAATCATGAATTCGACTGTTGTTGACGTTAACGGCGCTCGCAGTTGGGGCTAACCGAATAAAAACATAACCCACCCATCATATAAAGAGTATACCCACAGCACCCACACAAACATACACAAACACACCGAAACACACAAACAAAAAATGCATGGCATTTTAATATTTTTTTTCTTCTTGATGTAATCAAAAGTTTATTGTAAGCATATAGAGCAGCCTTGCAGCTGTATTATTTTAATGTGAAATTGTTACTTAAAGTTCCCATATATAGATGTATTTATATATATAAATAAATATCAAAAACTTTATTGATGGCTTATAATTTACTCTAAAGTATTCTTGTTTGAAAAGTGCGCACATTTGTCATTTTGCAACACTGATCGGAACGCACGCGCACACATGTTGGCGCTGCCACTTGTGGGGTGATTAAAGAACTGCTTGCTTACACTGTTTGCCGTCAGCTGTTAACCAATGCGTGGTAAGAAGAAGCAATAGCCGCGCACGTTTTTTTATTTACAAATCGTGTTGCACAAATAAATGCCCCAATATGTGCGACAACATAACATTAAACACCTACACAAAAGCGATGCCAGGAAAGGTGAGTGATGCGATACATGCAATAAGTGCGCTATATTTAAACATTTACATTTTGTTGACGATAGGCGACGAAGACAGTTTCGACACCAAATGTGCTGAGTAAAAAACAAAAACGTGCCGCCCCAACTGGAGTTGGTTTTCAATTTAATGTAGAAAAACCCAAGATTAAGGCACTTGTAGTGCGACGTCGCGCTAAGACCACGACCACGACCCCGACCACAGCCACGCGCCCACCAGCACCGCCTGCATCCGGCAGCGAAATCATATTAAATGCGAACTTGCCAAAGAACACAGAGCATGAACTGAAGCCATCATCTAGCATAGAGCCGCTCGGCGAATTTATTTTTAATGTCAGCTTGCCGAAGGATGAGGTTCCCGTCAAGCCCAAACAACAGCCAGCCGTGGCCAGCAAGCCGAAGCAAATATCGGGGATTCTTAGTAAAAAGCAGTTAAGGGATGCAATGAACAATCATGGACAAAATCCCAACAAGCAGCCGCGAGCTGGGGATCTGTTCAAGGCGCAGCTGGACGCCGAGTACAGGCGAAAACGCGAGGAGACATATGGTGTAGCAACAGCAGCTCCAGAGGAGGAAAAGACGGAGGAGCCAAAGAAATCAGTTCAGCCAGTGAACAAATTTCGCACGAAGAAAATTGGCCTGTTCGATCAGAGCGATGTGGCGGCATTGAAACAACTGGGCCAGCGGGCTGTCAAACCGGTCAAGGAGACAATATTCAGCGACAGCAAGGTAGAGTCTCTGGGTCTGCATGCACATGCCGTCAAGAACCTTGCGGATCTGCTGAGCATTAACCAGTTGACGACGGTGCAACAGAAGACCATACCACAGGTACTGGCTGGCCGGGATGTGCTCGTGCGGTCGCAAACCGGTTCCGGCAAAACGCTAGCCTATGCCTTGCCAATGGTGGAACGTTTGCAGTCCCAGATGCCAAAGATTAAGCGCACTGATGGCGTACTGGCGCTCATCATTGTGCCGACACGCGAGCTGGCACTGCAGACATACGAACTGTTCCAGAAGCTGGTCAAACCCTACACATGGATTGTGCCGGGCGCCCTGCTGGGCGGCGAGAGCCGCAAAAGCGAGAAAGCCCGTCTGCGCAAGGGCATCAATGTGTTACTGGGTACACCTGGTCGTCTCGTCGACCACCTACTTCACACGGCCAGCTTTCGGCTATCCAAGCTGCATTTTCTCGTCCTCGACGAGGCCGATCGTCTGCTCGAACTGGGCTACGAGCGTGATGTCAAACAGCTGGTCGAGGCCATTGACAAACAGCGGGCCGAGGATATGGAACAGCAGAAGAATGAGACCGAAGCCAATGAACAGATAACTGCTCCAGTTGCTATGCAGCGTCTGTTGCTCAGCGCTACGCTGACTGCACAGGTGCAGCAGCTGGCAGGACTGACCCTTAAGGATCCCCTCTACATCGATAATAGTGACGAGGCGGCGGATGCGGCACTCAAGGGCAACAATGGCTATCAAAAGGACACCATTGAGGCGCAATCGACTGAAGATGACGGTCTCGGCGAGTACCTGGAGGATGTGACCGGTGTGCTCAGCATTCCAGAGAATCTTCAACTCAGCTATGTGATTGTGCCGGCCAAATTGCGACTGGTCACCATTGGGGCGCTACTCGCCAAGGAGCTGGCGGCCAATCCAAAGCAATTCAAGGCAATTGTCTTCATGAGCACCACAGAAATGGTTAACTTCCATCATGATGTACTCAACGAGGCCCTCACGCGACGCGTTCTTGACGAGGATGATGAGGATGACGATGCCCAGCAAGTGGAGAAGGATCAGTTAGAAAATGATGAGCTTACCAGTGAAACGCCCTTGCTGCAGGGACTCCGCTTTTTCAAGTAAGCAAAACAGAAGATCTAATTTTAGACTAATCCCAAAGGTCGGAAATGGAAAATTTGAACTAGTTTATCTTTAGTAGAATGTATAAAAAAAATAAGCTATAGACTACTCTCGCTTTGGATAATATTTTCACTATAATATCAAAAGTTGCATTGCTTAATTTATTATATTTTCTAGGTACGCATCAAATAATATTATTCAGTTAATATTCTCAAGATTTGTTTTCATCATCCGATTCCCCATAGAGATCTGCCCTTGTCGATGTATTAGTATTTATTGCATTATTGATTCTATACGTAGCTAGTTCAATTTCTTCTATATATATATATATATATGTAAAAATAAGCATTTTTTTAACCTGTACTTTCTCCTCGCTGCTACAGATTGAACGGCTCCATGACGCAAACGGAGCGACAGGGCGTATTTCGTGGTTTCCGAGAGTGCGCCAAGTGTGTCCTGCTGGCCACAGATGTTGTCGGCCGCGGCATCGACGTGCCCGATGTGAAGCTGGTGGTGCAATATACACCGCCGCAGACAACGGCAGATTTTGTGCATCGGGTGGGTCGAACGGCTCGAGCGGGACGACGTGGACGCGCTGTGCTCTTCTTGGCGCCGAGCGAGGCGCAATATGTGCGTCATCTGGAGAACAAGCGGATACGCATACAGCAGGGCGATATGTATAGCTATCTGGAGGCGCTGTTGCCGCGGGATGCGGAGGCGCGAACCGTTCAGGAGGCGGCATCCAATTTGCAGCACAAGTTTCAGTCGCTGCTCGAGGACGATCGCGAACTGCACGACAAGTCCTGCAAAGGTAAGTTCGTTTCTATGGCAATGCGAACCCCTTCCCTCACCTCCCCTCAATCAGCCATTTCTCTGTATACATCGGCCCCGTCCATGTTAATGTCTATCCAAGGCAACTAGCAATTTAATCCTTTCACCAAAGGACATTAACTTTGTAATTATGATTTTTTACAACACAATATTCGCTGCTCTTCAATGAAAAAAAAAAACAACCACAAGAACTAAATAGAAAAAAACAGTTGGAATATCCACAAGGATATACAAACACATAAACACTCGCTGCTATTTTCCAATTATAAGTTGGACGTTCGCGCCACGCCCACCCCCAACCCTCTGCTGCCTCTGCCCACTTGTGCGCTGGCAACGTTGGCTGGCGTTAAAAACACGAAAAATTATTTCATATTTGAAGTTAATTTCGATTGCGTGTCTTATCGCCAGCCCCGCCTCCTTTCAACCCGCCCACCTTTTCTCATTCTGTGTGTGTGTGTGTGTGTGTGAGTGAGTGAGTGAAGTGACCAGCTCCTGCCTGTCGTCATACCGTTATCCTGGTGCTTTACAATGCCGCATACCCTTGCAGTCCATGCAGGCCATGACGACTCTCAGAGAAGGACCACAGTCATTGATTGGCCGCAATGCTTGTGGGCAAGGGTATTTTCGCTGGCGGTGTCATTCCTGTCTAAAATATGTTGCCTTTTTGGTCGTCCTTATTGTCCTGTTGAAAATGTAATTGCAGCGCGGCAGACAAAAAGTTAATTAGATGTTACTAAGGCAGCAGCGACGCCCCCACATCCAAAGAATAAAAAAAAAGGGGTTAAGGTTCGCATAGGGGATGGTAATAGGTTTTACCGGGCGGGTTGCGGGTGCGGGGCAGTTTTGATTGAAACATACCAAATGTAACGCACTTTCTCGTCCCTTACATATATTGAATTCGAAATGAATCATGTGCTCTGATCAAAATATATATATAAATATACAAAAATACAACTGAAAATGTGAATGAGCAAACAGGAAACGGAAATTGTGCGAAATATTCAAAATGGCAATGGGGAAAAACAACTAGCTAAAAGAAACTGCAAAAAAAAAGACAAAATTATGTTGGGGATGAGGATGATTGGAAGGGGGGTGGGGGGAAGGGATAAAGAACAATAACAACAAGTTGGCCGCACACTCAAAATGGCAATACTCAAATTGCACTTAAGCGTCGAGTCAAGCATCAAGCGGCAGGAAGCCGCTCGGCAAAACTTAAGAGCGAACCCAAAGGAATACTCAACGACTGCAGCCAAGGGTTGACCAGGATGGGTTGTAGGGGATAGGATAGTGGCAAGGTGGTTACAGCTACACAGGCTGCACTCTCTGTGCTGCGTCCAATCAAAAAGCCATTAAAAAGTATTTCGCTTGAGCAAAACTGTACAAAGCAGCAGATAAAAGCATTTAGAGGTACACACAAAAAAAAAACTTACTAAGCCAACTGCAATCTGAGACAGTCGGAACAGAAAGAGAACAGAAGAAGAGAAGAGTGTGCGACGGAGGGGAAAGATACACTAAGAACAAAATTACTCTAGTTATTATTTGGAAAGTAAACTTTTAAAACCAGTGGTTTTTCTTTTCTTAACTTCATGTTTTTCAAGCTTTGCATATTATTTTTTTTAGAATTAAATTTCAAATTAGTGGGAAATACTTCTAAAATAGGTTTAATATTGTCATTTTTGTAGATTTTTTTTTTTTTTGGCTTAAATAGAAATTATTTGTCAAAAAGAAAAACTTTCTGGTTTTCATTGCGATTTTCAATGCTATTTTGCTATTTTGCTATTTTTTCGTGAGTGTAGTTAGATAGAAATATAGCTGGATAAAGTTGAGCAGGCAAATGCATCCTCGGTGCTCGTCAGCATAACCTTGGCTGACTCCTGCCACAAGTAGAAGCAAGTTGCATGCGTGAGTAATTGAAACAATTTTCAAGTTGAAATTCACTTTCTCAAGTCGTTCAAGTTGAGCAATCCGTGCGCAGTCAAAGCAGAATCATTTGTCGAAGATCTCTGCGAAATTCTGCTGTCGATTAAGTACAGCTTGAGCTACAAATATTATCATTATTAAGATCTATTATGCCTCCTTGGAAAGCTTACCGCTTACAGCTCTTCCATCAGCTCTAATTGCTGCACAAATTCAGGAAATTTACAAAAAATATATAATAACAATTTTTTTAAAATACGAATTTGAACATTGAGTAGAGTTAGCATAAGCCAAGTTTTTTTTAGGAAACTTCTGTTCCTTAAATGGTGAAAATCTCTGTACTTTGTTTTCTTTATATATATATATATATATATATATATTATTGATTAAAAGAAAGGAAAACCCGTTTCAGATATGAAACACATCTTACATCTCCTATAAATTCTGCTAAAGTATTTTATATTCGTCATTTAGTAAATAACTTAACTTTTTTTTACATTAATTAGAGAAAATTTGCAAATTAAAATCATATTTTGTCAATGCTGTATTTTTGCAAATATTTAAATTGCACAGGCTTTAAAAACATAAAGCGTATTTTGGGGAAAAATGTAGGGGAAAAATGTAGGAATGAAATGTAAGCGAAACTTTTAAAAACATAATTTTGAAATATGTATAGTGCTTAGTGGCTTCACTGGGAACTTGTCATAGATGTATGTTGCTGTTGCAGATATAATATCATTTCTCTTGCAATTGAAAAAACTATTTCTAGTTCGGAGTTTTCTTAAAAAAAAAAAAATAGTTGTCTCCATTTCAAAGTTCGCTAAATATTCCAATTGTTTTTAAATGCAATTCTGTTAATTTTCTTGGCTTTTGCTGGCTTGCAACTATTTTCGTATCATTCACGCATTAGCTAAATAAAAAGTATATAACGCTTTCCACTCTCCCCCCTCATTCGTCTTACCACATGATTAACTACTTAGTTGCCAGAGTGGACAATGAGCGAAAAACCGCAGGCCGCAAAGCCTTAAGCCGAAAACCGAGCCCAGAAAATCCGAATCCGAATCCGAACCCGAGCTGGCAGTCTAAGGGCCAAAAGCAATGGCAGCAGGGGGAAAAACAATCACAACAATTTGCCACGCCTACACAAAAAGCAGTGGAAGAAGAAGAGAAACCGCATGGACACGCGCGCTTTATAAAATATATCCGCTCGCATTTGCCGCTGAGCCGTCGGCGGGCGCATTAGCCGAGCACCGCCCCCACCTTTCCCCCTTTTTCCACACCACATCAGCCACCCCACTGGCCGAGCGAAACAATGGCAATCGGCCAGGGAAAGAATAGATTTTTTTTGGAATGAAATCGGTGGGGGGGGGGGGGATGAGAATGTGGCATGAAAAGCCATTTTGTGCGGTTTGTGCAGCAACTTGTGGTTGGGGTGCTTGGGGAAGGGATGGGTGGCGGTTGGTGGGTATCGGAGGGTCGCACTGGCTTCTCTCGTGCGGCTTGCCACCCCAGGACTTGACAGTGCTCGAATGACATTTATTTTATTCGCAACTTCCGGCTGGCAGACGTCTCCAAACATCCGGGCTCGTCATACTTTTGTTTGTTTAATGTCTGCCACTTGACTGTAATCGCATTTGCGGCAATTAAGCAGCCCCAAAGACAAGGGCTTGACTTTGAGACTGCCACAGCCGAGGGACTTACAAAAGAGACCCTCATCTGCCAGACCAGCGGCACGACGGAACAACGAGCGGACGGACGGACGGACGAATGGATGGATGGCTGGATGGATGGAACGTTAGATGCTGCAACGTAACGAAACGGGAACTCCTCCCAGTTAATTGCTTGCAGCATCTCTGGCTTTATCTATCTCTCTCTCTCTCTCTCTCTCTCTACCTCTCTCTCTACCTCTCTCTCTATCTCTCTCTCTCTCTGTTTTAATGATCCCAAAATGTGGTTGATCAATTTATTTGGCGTAGCTTTTGATTTAAGAATTTAGCGTCGCCAAATTGTAGTTCTTAAAGTGTATTTCTCATATTTCTCTGGTTTTATATTCTGAACTTATCTTTTGAGGTATTTTTAACAGATTTTATATAAATCATAACTTAAAATATATATTTTAAAAGTCCTACAATTAAATTGCTGCAAAACTATTTAAATTTTAGCACTTTATTTTTAAGATTAAATCGACAAAGTCTGTTCTACAAAAATATACTCTATGCACAGAATGTAAGCATAGAATCGCAATTAAATCTTAAAAAGAGCTAAATTTAATTGAATTAATACCCATAAAATTGTAATCAATAATCGACAATTGTATTTATACCTTTTGTGCCTCCATATAAGGTATACAAATTTTGAATCAGTATCATTAACTGATCCGATATAGCCATATTCATATTAGTCTGTTGCCAAGTAAATTAATTTGCAATAGCAAGGAATATTGGAAAGATCTGTCGAAACATTAATTCTTGTATAAAAAACGTTATTTTTTACCAAGATAATCTAATCAAAAATGCTTAGACAAAAAATGATTACTTTATTCTTAATAGAATATTCTGTTAATTTTTATAAACTTATCGAAAAACAATTTGACTCCGATGTAAAAGCTTAATCCTTGATTAGTTTTAAGTGCCGTGCTAATTTACTGACCAATTTGAAAAAGTATATATACACATATATATATATATATATATGAGTAATGGAGCTAATATATTCGATATCTATGATATAGTTTTTTAATGATTAGTTTGAAGTGCTATTTGTATATGGATATCGCCTGCTAATTGTTATTAAAATTATTTCGATTGGGATCTGTTGAGTTGTGGTTAGGTAATTGGTTCGTTTTGGTTGGCCTGTTATTACAATTGGTCCCATATGACCAGGTCGCACTCACTCAAAGTGACTTATCCATTTGCATTTCTCAATCGTGGCACACACAACAGCTGCTGTCTCCTTTTTTTTGTTTTTGTGTGTTTGTAAAATTTTCATAGCATTTTTCACTTCACATCGCATTTACATATCCATGTCGCTTTCTATGTGTGTGTGTGTGTGTGTGCGAGAGATGCTTATCACACTCGAGGACATGCTGTAAGGACAATTGCGGCTTTTGCATAGCGCACGTTGTGGTAATTTGATATCATTGTTGTATAATTTGGCATTGCCTGGCATAAGTGCTGCGTAATTAGCAAGGACATGCCCACAACAAAACCAACGAACACACACAAAAGAGACAGGACGACAACAACAGCAACAACAACAACAACGACGAGGACGAGGACGACATTGAACGAATATGCGTTGGGTGGTTGCGTATGGGAGATGGCAGCGAGAAATCCTTTGCTGACATTGCTCATTTGTCATTTTAACAAATTTATTTTGTAATGAATGCCTCACACACACACACACACGCAAACGCACACATACGCACACACAGGCAGGCACTTAAGCCAACACATCAATTAATTCTAAAAGCATTAACATGACTCCGACTCCGACTCCAGCCCCAAAACCCAAAGAAAGACTCTTTTTTCCCATACTCACAAACAAATTCTCACTGTTTTTATTGTTGCTTGCAGCCTTTGTCTCCTGGATGAAGTTCTATTCGACATTTCCCAAGGAGCTGAAGCCCATCTTCAATGTGCGCGTCGCACACATGGGCCACTTTGCCAAGAGCTTTGCCCTCAAGGAGGCGCCGAGCAAATTTGCCGGCAAGTATGCGGCTCCAAAAGCAGCACCGCCCACCAATCGTCTGACCTACACGGAACGGTAAATATATATTGAATACATTGAAGATTTCTATTCAACGGCACTCGTTATTCACAGCGATCCCGAGAAAGTGCAGCAGGCGAAGCGCGCCAAGCGGCGGCTATACACAACAACGGTCAGCGGCGATGGGCGGCAACTGCAGCAGCAGCAGCAGGCGGGCGGAGCGGATCGTAAAAAGATCGGACAACGGCACATGCCGGAGGGCGCCGGCAAGAGCAACTTCATGAAAAGCCTTAACAAATCACGAGCCCTGACCATATCCGAGTTTGACAGTGGCCTGGATCCCGTCGGTGCGCCCAAGCGACGCAAGCAGGCATAGGAGCAGAAATTGGAACTGAAGCTGTAACTGTGGCCATTTATGCGGGCCAAATTAGTTGGCCGCTGTTCAAGCGTTTAATCGAAATAAAAATTGCCCGACGACCGTCGGAGGACCAAAAAGAAAAATGCTAAAAATCAGCTCAACTCATAAAAGTTTCATTTTTCTCAACTTTTAAGCCCGGACGTCCTGCGGGAAAACTTGAGCTGTCTCGTCCTGTCGCGGCTGCTGCTGCTAGCATATTTTGAGCTCATCTTTACAGTTTATATTTTCCACATTTTTTCATAGATATAAAAATATAATATTTTTTTTTTACTTTATGTAATATGTTTAAGGCATATATTAGAAATCCATTTTCCGCTCACTGCAGATTCATTCAGTTTTGAAAATGTCGATCCCTGTGTACCGCACAGGGCAAGAGGGGGGAGGAGGTAGGGGAGGCACGTGTTGGCCGCCTTTTTGTGCAACTGAAGCGCGTAATTTGTTGGACAAGCTATAAATAAATATGAAACCTAAACGCATAAAAAATCAAACGATTTGCTTTCGTTTTATTTTTGTGTCACTTTCCACTTTTTCTTGTTTTTTTGTTTTTTTATCCTCCCATCGAGCGCCGGCCAAAAGTGTGCGGCAATATTTGTGCAGGACACGTGCCAGGATAAGCTCGCTTTTGGCCATTAATAGCGGCCCGAATGCAGCCCAATTAAAGGAGGGGGGTCCGAACGATTGATTTTTAATTAGCCACCTTATTGACGGTTTGGCTATCGTGTCTGTCAGCCAGCTCAAAGTCAAATTGGCTTGGCCAACCAATCAAGCGAACACCAAAGTCACCAAAGTAGACTCCATCCCCAAGCCAACAAACCCAAACCATACCCATTCCCGATCCCGTCGTGGTCGTCGAGCCCTAATTACGTGCGAGTGGCAGCATATGAAATAATATTTTGATACCAAGTACCTCTGGCTCGCAGGTAAAAGGTCCTTTACCGTTAGAGAGTGTACCGAAAGGTATTACGAAATTATCGCACGGCATGTTTTGAAGTTGTTGCCGAGTTGCCTTTTCAAATGAACTGCTGATTCCATGTATATTTCTATATCCATTTACAGACAACAACCTTACAGAGAATTTGAATTACTCATTAATGCCTAATATATATATATATATATATACATGATCATATTGGATTCATAAACGCATACAAATAGCAAACGATTTGCTTTCGCTTGTGTAGAATTTCTTGGAAACCTTTCTTCATTTTAATATCTACACATATAATAAATAAAATATCTAAGAAAAAAAGTTATTCTTACGAATTTTGTATAAGCTTTCGTTATTAATTTAAATTATAATTTAAATATATAAATAAAATTAAATGCAAAATATTAATGATAACAAATATCCAAATAATTCTAAAAGTGAATTGCCACTTAAGGATAAATGTCAGATAATGCTTTTAGGGTATTCTCCCGGCAGTATATGGTATATATAATATAGATGTAGGTGTAAATAAATATGTATGGAGAGCTTTTAGCCTGGTTGTTGGTTGGTTGCCTGCTCAATATGTCATTGGCAAAGGGTTGTCGAGCGTTTCTAATGTGATTGCACTAATGGCTCGAATTATAGACGCATTAGGGTAAATTAAAATCGTCCTTTGCTGAGGCTAAGGCATTTCAGGGGGTTGTCCGTGTGCCGTGTGCTGCCAATAAAAAGCCAACTCACTTAGAGCCAACAACGGCTTGACCCCAGTCCTGCATCAGGACCAGGGCGACAAGGCAGTTGGGGGGGGGGGGGGGTGTTGGCTTATGGGGTGGATTTATCGCTTTACATGTGCGATGAAAAGATAGGGTGAGGTGTGGGGTGGGGCGGGGAAGGGTGGCATTGTTGAGCTGTTGTAATGAAGTTGTAACGGCTGCATCAACAATGCCATTGCGGGACTATGTTCCTTTGTGGTCAGGTGCAAGTGTTACAGGTTTTTTTTTTCTTTTATTTTTTATAATTTCATTCAAATTGAAAAGAGGACACGGCAGAGGAAAAAAGTATAAAAAAAAAAATAATAAAAAAAAAAATGGAAGCCAGGACCCCAACAGCTGTCAGCATTTCTTTTCAGTGGGAGTGGAAATGGGCTTACTTTGATTATGACAATGCGCTGACCCGTGCCCACTTTGACAATCGGCCAACACAATGCAAGTGCTGGCAACTAACTGGCAAATGGACGAAGGCCGCGTTCAAAGTGGAACACCCTATTTCATTTCAACTTGCCACAAAGCCCCATCGTAATTCAATTGTCACATAGTACCCAGCTCATAAATAATCACACACGTATGTTCCAACTGGGTACATTTAACAGATACTTGCATGAATGTGGCTAACAAGTTGTTGGTAGTTGAATTTTTTCCTATTATATTGTATTGCATACGATCGCAATTGATCGGAGCACAATTTGATTGGGGGTGAAGAAGTGGCCAGATATATCATCGAGTAACTGGAGTACAAGTTGCATAAGTCAATCGATCTAATATATATTAAAGTTAATGTAATTATATATATAACAAATATATATAGAGTGGAGGAGGTATTTATTAAAATCCAAGGTATTGATCCCACAATACATCCTTTTAAATTTATTTTCGTAATTTAAATAATTCTTCTTTCTTTTTCATAATTTCGCCATTTTATCTCTAAAGCTGTTTAAAAATTTTACTTTTAAACATTACCTAATTTTTGGAGCAATACAACTAAAAAGGAGTTTCCAAGTGGTCACAAAACATTATGCCAAATTAACATAAATTAATTGTGAAAATACTTTTGTCTACTAGTGTATAGAAAAATGCATATTATTGACAGCATCAATATTAGTCATGATTTAATATTGCTAATGAGAATGTGCATATATCCGACTTATATCTGGTCAACTCTTTAATTAATTAATATACAATTTGGACAGGAACTTGACAGACATTAGAGGCATCTACAGATTCCATTGTTTATTTATTAAAGTTAAAGCGGAAAATGTCTTCGAATCTGGGGAATAGCCACGTAAGTATCTGGCTTGAACTGCTTGTAAATTATAGTGTAATTCTCAGTGTTCTGCTAGATATATATTTATATGCATACACAAGAGAGGGGTAGGGAGAGGGGTAGGTAGAGGGACCAAGACCCAAACCCAAGTTTAAGAGCAAGACCGGATCGATTCAATTCCGCAAAGGTTCGCGTCCGCTATTCCATTTTTCTGTTCTTTTTATTTTTTCTCAGCCATTTCCAATTTCCAATTATAACGCAATGCGATTGCGTGCACAAAATGACAAGCTTTTATGAATTTGCGATGGTCTCGCAACGACTCCAGCGATGGGATCGGATACACGGGGGACGTTGGACACACGGACACCCATTAAATTATGATTTCATTTGACGGCGCCGTTGGCAGAGATGAGTTGTAGGAGCCAAAAGGCTGTGGAAACACCCGCACCCGCACACGCACCGACAAGGTCGGAAATCAGGATGAACCTAAATTATACATATTTCATTTGATACAATGTTTTGTTACGTGTTTCTATTTCTGTGTCTGTGGCTGTTTCTCTTTCTCTTTCTCTGTTTCTGTTTGGTTTGTTGCTCCTTTTTTATTTTTTAATTTTTGTATCCAATTATGCTTATTAAATTGGCAGTTGAAATGTGCGATTTAGTTAGAACTCTGGCAAGGAGGGGATATAATGGTGGTTGATATTTGCCGGGCTTTGCAGAGGCTGCAGATAAACTACTTAATACTTATTTCATTTGTGCCTCTGATGCGAATGCATTCGAGCAGAATGCGCCGCACAACTGTCATAAAAATCACGCAGCGGAAATTATTTTGTCACCATTTATAATTGCATTGTCACACCAACAACACTATTGCCTGATGTTGTTGTTGTTGTTGTTGCTGTTATTATTATTATTATGATTGGAGGGTGTTGAAAGTAACACCCCGCACATTAAATCAAGTGGCTGTCGATGTAGCTGTGCTTGTCGACAACATCATACATAAATTATTGAAAAATCATTCTGCAAATAAACTCAACGGGCAGGCAGACAGACAGACAGACAGCCAGACAGACAGACAGCCAGACGGACAGTTATTCAAACAAACAGGACGACGACGAAGCCAGCAGCAGCAGCAGCAGAGCCAAAACCAGAGTCCAGGCTCAGGTCTTGCTATTGGGTTCGGGGTCCGCATGGAAGTAAATAAAATCCACCACCAGGACATGGACTGACTGACAGACTGCCAGAATGGCTTGTTGGCTGGCTGGCTGGCTGGCTGAGTGCCTTGATTGCTTTGACAAGACCGCAAATAAAGTGGTAAATAACTGAACTTGGCTCCGGGAATACATTGGATTACATTGCACATACGCCGCGTGGCTGGCGTGCAGTGCTTAAAATATTTGCAGTAAGGCTTCGCCAATGTCTAATCAACTTTCGCTTTTGAATGCACTTTGCAAAAAATATTTGTGTTCGAATTTACAATTTTCAAAATATTTGTGTTCGAATTTACAATTTTCAAAATATTTTTTACATATAAAAATTCGTAAAATGATGGAAGAGGATTTTAACAAAATATCTATTTATATAATAATTTAATAATTAATAATTTTAAGCATTTTATAAAGTAGAAAATATTTTACTAGCAATCAAAATATTTTCTACATTTAAAAAGTCTTAAAATTTAAATGGAAGATGATTTTGAGAAAATATCTATTTTGTAATAATTTTATAACTAATACTTTTTAATAGTTTTAAGAATTTTTAAATGTAAAAATATTTTACTGGCAATCAAAATATTTTCTACATTTAAAAACTAAGGAAGAGAATTTTAAGAAAACATCCATTTTATAATAATTTAATAATTAATAATTTTGAATAAGTGAAAATGTAGAAAACTTATTATTATATTATATTGCAATATTATTCATTGGATGGTGCAAATTATGTTTTTTATATTCTGTAAATGTAAATTATGATTTTTAGAATACTTTTCTCTGGAGAAACCGCTGCTTATGAGAATTGTAGGGCCTGATACTTTTTCTTAGTGTGAGTTTGGGGCAAGGGTGGGATGGTGGCTTGTGGGTGAGCAGCTCAACATCAACTGGCAAACAGTAGCACCACCAGCAACCGGCAGCAATGTCGGCAAATCCAATTAATTTTATTGCGCCTAAAACTTTAAGCGCAAGCGTCGAAGCACAGGCAACACCCTCCCCCCCCCCCCCACTACCCCATCCAATACCCAACTCGAACACCCTTTATGGTCATGGTGCCATCTAATGGAAAGCGAGTCCTGCGAGTCCTGTGCGACGTCCTTTGGCGCGTCTGTGCCGTCAGTTCCGTTTCCGTTCGGACGAATGCTCGTCCATTTATTTGCAAATGCAACTTGTCTATTTTGACAGTTGTCGCTTGTGTATGTCATGCCTGGAGCGGAGGCAGGGACAGGGGCAGGGGCAGGAGTAATGGGAGTGGTGGAAGGACAACGTCGTCGTCGACATCCTTCATCATCATTCAGTGAAGTGTAAAGTGTGAAAGCCTCTAACGAGGCATATTGCGATATTGGATTTAGTGTAAATTTATTTATGCTAATTAGTTTCAATTTGATTTAATTTGCGCTCAGCAGCTCCACTGTGTGTTCTATGTGTGTGTGTGTGTGTGTGGGGTGTGTGGTGGTGTGCGGTGGTGGGTGTTGTGGGGAACCACAAAGCAAAGCTGACAATTAAAAGCACGTTAAAAACGCATTTAGCAAACTTCGGCTGCTGCTGCTGCGATCACTTGGCTGGGATCCGTTTAAGCCGAAAACGCCTAATGACAGCTGCATCAATCCTGTGCGCTAACAAAGCGTTGAAGAAATCACTTTACCAGCGGCGACGGAGACGATGACGATGACGACGACGACGACGACGACGGCGGCAGCTATAAAAACGAGCTCTCAGAGATGAGACTTGAGAAATGACAGGCCAAAGGAGACGCCGCCAAAATCAACGAAATGACAACGAGACATGCAAACAAATGAAATGATAAAATGATGCCTGCTCCGAGTCCGACTTTGAGTCAACTTTAACTTCAGCTTCAACTCCAGCCGATCACTTCGACGAAAAGTCTAATTTGTTGATAATTTGCGACCGCCGCCGCTGACCGCCAACGATGCCCCACGGCCAGCTGAGAGGAGATCGGTGGAAGAAGCGATACTTCCGCTACTCCATAAATGGATATGGAAATGGTTGAGCTCTGCGAGCTGCATTTGAATGGAGTTGGAGTTGGAGTTGGTGCCGCTTGGATTTATGATGCGCTGCGCCAACTGCCAATTTAAAGTCAATTTGGCCAAGAGGCGCGACTTCAACTAAATTGCAAATAATTTCTGTGTGTGGGGGCCTTCTTGGGGGTGAGCTGTGAGTGGGCGCCGCCTGCCACCAGCCGCCCCTCTTCGAGGTCAGTTGAATGATGACAGAGGCCTCACGCGGTTTCGAAACTGGAAACCCGAATGAAACTGCAACTGCGACAGATACTGGCTAAAAGGCGCTGACTTGCACTGGTCAAAAGCGTTATTTAATTAATTGTCTTTTAACAGCAGCTGACGCAGTGGAATTCAAGAGCGTAACAGAAAATAAAGCAATCTCGGCGGATGGATACCCAAAAAAAGAGATCGAGGCAAGTAGTTCCCACTCTATGCGAGATTCAACCACGAAGAGAATGAAATTGCTCGATAAGAAAAGCAATGAAAAAATTCGCATAAATTCGAAATTTGTTTCAAAATCCAATTAAGACCTAAAAATTTTCAATTGGAAAAGATAAGAATTTCATTGATATTTTCCTAGTATTTTTTTTTTATATAAATAGCATTTTTTATTTTAAGAAACTTGAATTTATAAATTTTGAAATAATTTCTGAAAATAAGACAAACTTTTCAGTTTGTCGGGTGATTCTCCTTTTAGGATGAATATTCAAAAACTCAAATTGGTTTTATTTTATTTTTTTTATCATCGTTTGTATCTGATTTAGCTTGTAATCAAGAATGTATACAATATATAAAAAAGCTACTGTTAAAAAAATGTTTTTAAAATCAGCCTGCTTAGCTCAATTGGCAATTGCAAAAATTTGAAATTTTTGCTGTTAAAGTTATAGTTTTCTAAAAAATCAGTATAAAAATTAAATGAACCAAATTTTGCGAATTTTGCCTAAGCTTTGAAATCATTTCTCTTTGTTATGTTTATAGATATATATTTGAATATTTATACATATATATATATATATATGTTAAATAACCTGTATTTCCAAAAATCATAATCACTATTTCGGGAATTTTTTTTTTACTTTTATTTTATTAACTAACATAATTAATAGTAGCTTTTTTGTGGTCTTAGAACAGTATTCAATTAGAGTGGAAAATACTCTTCACTGTTACCTATAACATGTACCATTAGATGGTACACGGATGACTCACTTTCCCATCATTAACACAGCTGGAAAAGTGTGGAAGAGATGCTACGTGAGACCCACAAGACCAGGAGCTTGATGACTTTGATGGCACTGGACAAAGAGCTAATTTATAAGTGGAAGGCAGGTAGAAAATATACAAATAGAGATGACGGAGATGATGCACTGCAGCTGTGTGTGTGTGGGGAATTAAAATTGCTGGCTACTGGCAACTGGCTAATGTCCAAGGCAAGGCGTCAAGTTGTCCCCCTGCTCCCCGCTCCACAACCATCCGTTTGCAGCTTTCAATGCTGTCATCAAAAATTGTGTCCATTTGGCAGTCGTTTCTTTGATTTATGTGGACTTCACGCTTTGTCGCAATGATGACTGCCACGCCCCATGCCCCCGCCCCGTCCACAAGCGTAGTGGATAGGCATTATCCTGGACACGTGTGCGCACAAATTGATCCTTTATGAGCATTTTGCGGTTAATAATACTTCAAATGTTTCCCCTTTTTGGGCCGGGTCAGGGTCTCAACCTCAACTGGCCAGGCTCATGAATCGCTGGATGCGTCAGCCAGGCACGTGCCGCCGCCCTCACTGAGCCGTTAAGTGTAAATGATAAGCCGGCAGAGCTATAGAGAGAAAGAGAGTGAGAGAGGGAGGTGGAGAGAGTGAGATGCTTGGAAAGTAGAGGCTACCTCATAAAAATTTGGGGTTAAATGCGCGACGCCGACGGAGCCAATTGGCAGCGCATTTGTTTTGTTAGTTTGTTTTTCAAAAATGTAACCAAAAAAAAAAATAAAAATAGAAGAAGGCAAAAAATGACATTGGGTATATGTTGGTTATGGCTTTTGGGAGTCTCTCCGTTGACATGTGACACCTTTTGTTGCCGAGTGTCAACGGAGCACGCCTTTTGTTTGTTGTTGTTGTTGTTGTTGTTGTCCGTAAAGCGCTTAAGAGCAGCGATCCTTTGGCATCCTTGTCGACTTTATGCCTGCGTGTCTGTATTAGTCTCTACGTGTGTGTGTGTGTGTGTGTGCGTGTGTGTGTAAATAAATCCCAAATGCCACTTCACACTTAATTTGCTCATAATGCCCAGCGTAATCCGTCTACAAGGCAAGGACAACCCCTGTTAATATCCTGGCAATTACACTGGCAACAACAATATTTTTGAAAATTGCATTAGAAACAGTACAACCACCACCACTACTTGGAACAACAACATGGACAGCCACCCGCCCCAGCCCTTGTCCAGATTTTCTGCTGCATTGGCCTCGGCCCCGGTTAATGCTTCTAATGTGACAAATTCATCCATTCCATCGAGTTGATTTGAGTTTAGTTGAGTTGTCCTCTGCCGACTCCGCGTTGTCCTTTTCCAGCGACGCTCAAATTCACATCGCTGATAAGACATAAACCCCGAACCCAAACCCAAACCCAAAAAAAAAAAAAACACAAAGCGACAAATCCCAGTTCAATTCCCATCCGCCGATTGCTTTCATAATTTGTTCGTGCGTTTTATTTATTATTTTCTATTTCCTATATAAGTAGTGGTATATTTATATATATATATATATATTTTCCGCACTTTAATCTGCAGCTCCTGTACAAATTGCCGAGATCTTTGGGCTGCGATAGAAAATGGCAACAAATGTTTTAATTTTCACTACAAGGCGTTTGGATTAAATGCCAGACGGGGAATTCAAACTGTTTCTACACGTTTTATATATATATACATATATAAAAACACATCATATTTTGTAATATTTTTTTAATCTTTATTGAAGATCTTTTCTTTTTTACACAAGTAGATATTATTTGCAAAATTAAAAAAATATACATTATATTTAGACATGCCAAAGTTAATAAAATTTAAAAGAAAAACTATATTTGATCATGCAAAAATACCTAAAAGAAGTTACGCATAATTATAAAAAAATTTAAAAAAAACTTTCAAATCGAAAGAGCATAAAAATAAAATTGATTTTTTAATTAGCGAAATATGACAAAGTTGCCAGTGTAATTTCCCTAGACATATTAGATTTATACATAAGGAATTTCCTTTGTATAGTAGGACTAATTCTTATAAATAATAATAATTTTTAAATTATACAAAGATGTGGCATCAGTTATACTATACATCCTAAATAATTAAGTTAGCGTGTTTTACTAAATAAGATGAATCTAATAATTAATTAAAAATATAAATTTATTTACATGCATTTCAGTTGTTAGTTGTTGAATTTATTTTTTGGCATATTTGGATTTAATAAAACAGACTGAAGAAATGAACAGCTAAAAAGTCCTGTGCCTCGTGCCTCGTGCAAAGCCTGAGCAGATATCGGAGAGTGGAGAGTGGAGCTTTGGAAAATTAGCATAAATATAACGGGGGAACTGCATATAAATCTTTTATATGCTTTCTATTTAACTTTTACTAAAGACTTCCGACACATTTCAGTGCCGACGGACGACTATGGCGAATACGGCGCTCAATTTACCCCCTGGTAGCTGAACCGTCCAAAAGGAATGTGGAATGTGCTCAAGAGAAGCATGTGCTATGTACGTATAGGGTGGAGGGGGGGGGGATAAGTTGGACGATGCACCTGCCTGCAGTTACTTTCAACACCTACACAACGCCAACCGGGTCACTTGCCTGGCAAGGGGCTAGTCCAGTCCAGTCCAGACCAGACCAGACCAGATTTGGTTTTGGGGAGGGTGTGATGGCGTGACTGGCATCCATTTGGACGGCGCCCGAAGTGGCCAAGCGTCTGAGGCATTGTCTGTGCTGTTTCGGTTGCATTTTGATGTGGCTGTTGCCGTTGCTGCCACGAGGCTTGAAACTTATCTAAATGCACACAATTATTGAATATAATCGCTGTAGAAAACAAACACATGAAATTTGCATGTGCCGCCCCTTAAGCGTTGCTGCGCTTCATTCACCACACACACACACACACATACACACTATGTGTGTGTGTGTGTGTGTGTGTTGTGTGTGTTTTGTATTTTATTATATATGCCACAAGCTGCCCTCAAAAACGAAACTCAAATACGCTCACCATCTTAAACTCTTCTTTATTTAGCCAACTTCTAATTGGATTATGTTGCCAAAAAGTGTTAAAAGTGGCTTAATTAATCTAAAGTTTTCAGTGAAATTATCAAATAAAACAATTTTAACAAATTAATATTAAAAGGAACACTTTGCGCATTGCCACGAAGCAATTAAGCACAATTTCCGCTTATTACCAAAATGTGTTCATTATTACAAATGCACAAAAAACGTAAAACGTACATATATAAATATATATATATATATATATATATATATATATATATACATGTGTAGATATATAATTTGTACAAAATGTGACAAATAATAAAGGGGAGATATACGATTAATACTCTCTTTCACTCTCTCTCTTTCTGTCTCTCACAGCTGCTGCTCCTCCCTCGCCCATTTGTTACAAGATGCATCAGTTAGCGGCACATTGAAAACTACCATTAATAATGCCGCCCACTTGACACGCCCAACACCTCTGCCGCTGCCGCTATTCCCCTGATAAGTAGCATATGGCAAGTGTCAGCGGAAATGCAATCGAAACAGGCAAAAAAAAGGCGAGCGAAATTAAATGCGAATTAAGAATTAATTTGTTCCTACAATAAACTATTCAATTAATTGTTTTTTTTTTGTTTTTTTTTGGTGTTTATATTTAAAATGTTTTCTTTGGTTTTATATTGCTATAATTATTTTTATTTGTTTGTTGTTGTTGAGTGAACGTTTAATTTGACTGCACGTTGAGTAGAGTAAAAAAAAAGGAACACGGCATGGCCGGCGTGGAGGTTGCTCTTCCGTTTGCAATTTGGTGGCTCTCTGGTCGCAAAGATAGGAATCCCGAATCGTGGGCGTTGTTCCGGTTCGCTCGTTCAACCCACTCAATTTTGCAAGCCACTCGTATTCCCTGCATTTACCGGGTAAATGCTTTCCGATTCGAATGTAGAGCACATGGCGTATAAACCAAATTTCCAAAACAAAAAATGAACACTTTGCTGATCGACTTAATAAAAATAAAATTTTAAACTTACTAAAAAATTCTTCTCTATATTTAACATTCAATTGTTTTAGACTTCAAGCATTTGCAGTCGCGAGATTTTTAAGATTAGCTGCTTGCCAAATTATGTTGACGTGTTTCCCAGTAAACACAAAAAACTTTCGCCTGATATTTAGAAAATCACGATGAAAGCAAGAAGAAAAATATTTAATTAAAAATATTTATTACCAAAAAATATTTCTTAATATTAATACATAATTTCTAAAATTTTGAACAAATTGTTGAAATTTGATCTCTCGACGGATGTTTTAGAGTTTTGGGCATAAATAAAAATCTTAAATGTTTGTATGGATGAAATCTTAAAATACTTATGTAAATTTACGGGTTATTCCAGAGTTCACATATGCATATGTTTTTTTTCTGAGTGTGATGACCCTGCCAAGATTTTATACTCCCTATAACCTTTGACGATGTATATTTCAGATTGGCATATTCTCATCATTCCCATTCTGTTTTGGTTTTTAACGCCAGCCGTGTGTGTAGCAGGCAATTATATTGGGCCTTGTTGGCTGAGTGGAGCAATTGGGTGGGGGGTGGTTGGGTGGTGTAGGGTGGGTGTGTGCAACAGCATCAGATACTTTGATAGGCTGCGGTTTGTATTTGCTGATTTCCATGCAAATTGATGTTACAGCACAGTAAGCAGCCAATACGAGCATTTCAGCTTCATTTCATAAATGTGCCAGGCGAATTCCCCAATCAGCGTCCCAATTCCCGGATGGGGTGCGCCTGTGGGGCTCCCATCTATCTATCCATCAGATGACAAAGTTTGCATATCAAACGAACGCCACATGTATATGTATGTGTGTATGTGTGCATCTCATAGCGTAAACAAATACGTTAATAAGCTTTTCCTTCTCCTTCTCTCCACAATATCTCCACAAGATTCGCACCTTTAATTTATGCATTAAATTTACCCAAATGCGTGGTATTTGTTTTCCCACATTTGGTCAGGACCAAAAAATTCTTGTTACGGAACGATTCTGTTTATTATTGGTACCGTAGTCAAAATGATTTCATATTTATGATTTGTACGCTTAGAGCGATGAAATATATGAAAAATACTTGCATTTATTTTAGATTTTAAGGTATTCATCTTAACAATTTAATAGTTATAATGAATAAAATATTTCTTCTACATGTTTAGTCAATTATATATTTGAAATTTTGACAATGTTCCACATTAATGAAAAGTTCCCAATTATTCAATTAACAACAACAAAAAACATTACCTAAATTAACAAAAAAAATTCTATAATCTTCTACGTAAGTTCTGGAATACTTGAAGTAAATTTAACATTTATTCTACGTCGTTGGCAAATACAAATAATTGCATAATCCAACAATTTTATTCATTTTATTAAATTGCTTTCAACAATTGAATATAATATTTAAAGTAATGTAAGTAAAGTAAGCAAAGTTTAATTTAAGCATATTCGACTAACAAATATGATTAAATAGTACGTGAAAATTAATTAATTTTTTTTGGAATATAAAACAGTTAGATTATTATTCACTTTATTTATGATTCTATTTCTATTTAATGATTAATTTTTATATTGTTCATCAATTTAAATTATTATTATTTCATATTTAATTTGTATTTAATTATTGATTATTTTATATCATTTAATTTGTTTATTTAGTATAAATTATTTATCATATTTGAATTTTGTATTGAATCATTAATTCCCAAATTTTATATAATTTTATTTGTTAATTGAGTTTAGATTATTTTGTCCATTAAAAATGCGCAATCAAATATTAACTTTTAATTGTGTATCAATTAATTTAACTTTAATTTCAAATTTGTTTTATTTATTTTTGATTTGTGGACGGGCTTTAGTCAACATTTATTAAAATAAAATAAACAAGATTTTTGTGTGAAAGATTAAAAATAATTTACAATTAATGAAACAACCGATGGATAAATAAATAATTAGTTTGACACATTTGTAGTTATGTAGCCATCGATTTAGTTAAGACCGGATAGAGTTTTTTTAATTGTGTGTGTTTTCGAATGCTGCTGTTATTGTTGACCAACACTGGTTGCACTTAGGCAGCTCTTTGGACAGGCACTTTCGCCAATTGCTGCTACTATTGCAGTAATTAGCAACATTTGGCTACCGACAACGCTCATGTTTAATTGAGCGTGCCGCGGCAGAGAGGTAGAGTGAAGGAGGGGGGGGGGGAGAGGGCAGAGAGGGCGCATCCATGGTGCAGGTTTTGTGTCATTTGTCTTTAATGAACGGTTGCCCAACTCCCCCCCTACGGGCATTGTAGCATTGTTATTGTTATTATTGCTGCTGTTCTCGGCCGTTGCATTTATTGTCCTACCAAGCGTCGCTTTTGTTTTAAACCAACATTAACATTGCGGCCAATTTGTCGACGAAGGCGCAAAACAGAGAAACGCGCGAGTCTCCCCCGATCCCCTCTCTCTCTTCTCCTCTCTCTCGCGTTTAGTAGTAACTGTTTGGTTAAGGCAGCAGGGCCAGCACCGACTGGCGAAATGCCCTGCTAAATACTCGCAAAAGCTTAACTAAAATATAAAAATATTTCGATTCGAATTGAATTGCTTTTAATATGCGCAAAATTCAGTTAATTTGTATTAAAAATATTATTTATATTTAATAATTCATTATGTGTGGCGTACAAAAAAATTCACTTTTATTTTTTATTTTATACAAAAAGTATCTAAAATTTTGTACAACTCGATATAAATTGGAATTTTTTTTTTTTTACATTTATTTAGTTTGTTTTTATTAAGTGTAATTTGTGAACCATTATGTTTGGTTAATTTTGTTGGCTCATTTGCTGAATTCAATATGCTCTTGTGGAGCAGAAGCTGTTTAGCTTGTGAGCTTGTCAGGTGTCCTTAGCTAAACTGGAAGGCTTGCCTTGGCCTGGCCTGCAGCGCTCAGTTGCATGTGGGCACCGTTGCACGCAACGCAACGGAACGCAGCCTGGCCAAAAGCTGACTGGACATGGTCATAACTGTAGCATTAATAGTGGCAGTGGCAGTGGCAGTGGCAGTTGCAGCTAGAGCATTTATAGCCAACTGGCCAACGTGGCCAACTCGCCAACTGGCCAACTAGTCGCTGGTGTTATTCAATATGCGAGACGTTCGCTTCTCCTTCTGGCCCAATAAATGCACTAATTGCGGTTAAATGCATTTTACATGCAATTCTTATCATTAGGGGTTGGCCCCGCACGTCGTCATCATTATCGTCCTCATTCTCATTCTCATTCTCGTCCACGATCTTATCCTCCTCCTCGTACTCCCATCGCACCATGCACCTTCTCCTTCTCCTTCGTTTTTTTTTTTTTTTTCATTTCAAATAACTTTTATTGATATATTTCTATCATATTTATTTAGACAAAAAAATGTTTGGATTGAATTACATTTAAATTACAAATACAACGAGCACGTTTACACTAATTTAAAAAAAAAAAAAAAAAGTTAACACAAAAAAAAAACAAAAATGATAATTCTACAAAAAAAAAGTATTTGTTTTTTTGTTGTTTCGTTTGCGATAATACATGTTGTGGTTAGCTTAACACTGTTGTCGTTATCATTATTTAATTATATTTAATTGTTTGGCGGCTAATTTTTACAACATTTAAATAAATATTAATACATCTTTTATCTTAAAACTAACCTCAAAAAAAATATTGATTTATATATATTTATATATATTTTTTGTTAGTTATTTTATTGAATAAATTACTAGAAGCAAACAAATAAATAAAGAAACACACACACTCGCACACACATGTATATACATTCCCCCTCTCACACACACACATACACACACACTTACACATACATATACACACGCTCGCCCAACCTGCCATTTTGTGTTTTGGAAACAAATGCTTGAAAATGGCGTGATTTGTTTTTTTTTTGTTTTTCTTTTTGAATTATTATTTAATTTTTTTTATAGCTTTTTACACCTGCAGCTGATCCTCATCATCGGACTGCGCCTGAGAGCTGTCCACGGATCGACCCGGCGGACTGCCCGGATTCAATGTCGGACTGGGCGTCGACGGCGGATGGCCCGGACTGGCTGCCGACGGACGAGCTGGTGATCCGGTCACCAGCGGCTGTGGCTTATGTATGATGCCCATGCCAGCAGTGGGCGCCGTTGCCGGTGGCGGACCCACCGCACCACCACCGCTGGCACCATTAACTACCGCTGCGGCCGCCGCTGCGCTCTGATAGTAGCTGCTCAGCGAGGACAGCGAACTGGAGGCGGATAGATGGGAAAAGGGCGCGGCGGCTGCGCCCATCGGGCCAACGTTGACGCTCGGCACGCCCGCATACAGATTGTAGGGCAATGGCTTCTGCATCGCGGCTGCCGCCGCCGCCTGTCGATAGTAGATATCGATGCTCGAGTGCGACGGTCCGCCATGAGCAGCAGCAGCTGCTGCGACGCCGGCGCCGGCAGCAGCCGCATACGGCCATGCCCCCAGATACGGTGAACCGCCGTAAAGACGCTGAAACGCCGCAAAATTGCCCGCTTCAGCGAGCAGCTCCAGACCCACGGCAGTTTGCCGCTTCCACTTGGTTCTGCAAAGAAAAAAAATAAAATAAAATAAATAACATAATAAAAAAAATTTAATTTTTTTATTAATTTACTGGCAAAGTGGCTTTTTAATATCTTAAATATATTTCTAGCAAAAAAAAAAAAAAAAAAAAAAAAATATTCCCATTAAACAATATCTAATAAATAATTTTTTATTTTTTTTTATATCAAGCACCTTTAAAATATTAATAAATATTGATAATTAACTTTAGTACTATTTGTTAACTGGTTTTTTTTTTTTAGAATTAACCAATAATTTGAAGTGAATCTTTTAATAAACTTGTGGCAATTGGCTCAAGCGTTTTGGCCCATTCTTTAAAAACAATTAAAGTGAAGACGCTGATTGATTGATTATGATTTGACTCACCTTCGATTTTGATACCATGTCTTCACCTGGCAATCGCTCAGCTCGAGCTTGTGCGCCAGCTCCTGTCGCTCCTGGACGCTGAGATACTTCTGCCGCTCGAAGGACTTCTCCAGCGTCTGCAGTTGATGATCGGTGAAGGCGGTGCGTGCCTTCCGCTGCTTCTTGCTCAGCCCGCTCATGTCGTTGGTGGAGCCGCTCTTGATGCTGTTGCCATCATCATCCTTGCCACCTACAAAATACATATCAAATGCGTCAGTAAATTGAATCTAATAACTTAAAGCTTAATTGGTAACGGTTCTAACTGTATCTGCGATAGTTGCAAACAATTTGCATGGCTAAAAGAGGCGAACAACTCAGCAGCAGTTAAGATTTAACCGTTAACAGTTCACAGTTTAGGCCCGTTTCCGTTCTCAACGCATTCCGTCTCTCTGCTCAGCCTGTGTGTGTGTGTGTGTGTGTGTGTGTGTGTGTGTGTGTGTAAGTGTAATAAAAATGTGTAGTAACATGTCTAAACTTGGCTGAGTTGCTCATTTGTTGCCTCTTCTGGCCCTTTCGAATTAACCATTTCCACCCCTTTCTGGCTTGTTGCCCACCCGTTTTCCATTTAGTACATAAATTCTATGTAAATTTATCTGATTGCGGCAAGGCGATAAGCGTCTGGGCCTTGTCCAGGGCCAAGTCCAGGGCCAGACGACACGAGCGCACTAGCGTAAAATTAGTTAAAGCGCGAATTTGCCACGTACACGTTTAGGCCAAAGTAAACTTTAAATTGGACTAAAGAAAACCAGGCAACATTGTTTACTAAATGCTGCCCTTAAGCTCGCAACTGAGCAAAGGCAAAAAAAAACAAAAAAAAAAACACACAGAAACAAGCTGCTGCTCGCAATTACCAAGTTAAATTTTGAAAAATTGCAGAATTGCAGAATTGAAAAAAAAAATATGAGGCAGATGCTGAAGAGAGACGCAACTTTCGCTGCTGGCAGGCAAATCACATTGGACAGCAAAGTTCTCTCTCTCCCTCTCTCTTTCTCTCTTTCTCTTTTAGTGGTCGTCAGAGCTGGCTGGGCGTTGAGCCCCATGCCTCTGGGCCAACAAGACTCGACTACCGTTTATAAAATTGCAATTGCACACAGGAAATTGCTGTAATAAATGGTTGACGAGAGTTGAAGATTCATCTGGCACGCAAAACACGCACACACACGCACACACACACATTGATCTGGCCTTTAATGCAATTGCCACCAGAGAGAGAGAGAGAGGGAAGAGCAGAAGAGACAACCGTTTATTAGTTTTATATGTGGCATGCAACTAAAACAAAACAAAACATCAAATAAATGACAAAAAATGACACCAAAATTATATGTGTAGGCATCCTCTCGCTGCCAAGCAACGAGCAACCACGCCCCCAAAACTGTGCCATTATCATTTGGAGCTGTGCTTGTTGTTGTTTTTATTGTTGTTAACTGTTTAAACAATTTTGCTGGCAGACAAATGCACATTTAGGAAATGGAGAATGCAAGCCAGCAAAGAGGCTAAAAGCGCTGGCAAAAGCAAACAAAGCGTGAAAATGCAATTTTTCAGCTGTATCCAAAAGCCGCCCTCGCCTATGCTCCCCGTCGCCCGTCGCCCCACAACACCTCCGGCAACAACTAGAATATGGCATGCTCATGGCAATTTTTACAGTTTGTTTTGCAAAGCGACTGCGTTCACACAAACAAAAGACTCTGGCAACGAACTTGGGCATGACATTTACTCAGACAGCTGCACAACTAGATAAAGTGAGGGGGGCAGAGAGAGAGAGAGAGAGCAGCAGACACATATTATACATGGGGAGAGAGAGAGGGTGGGCATTTGAACTGCGATTGGTTATCGCTGTGCAGATGGACAAATGACACGAAATAGCAAACATTTAATCATTCCATGTTTCATGGTAAATGCATTCATATTGAAATCAATTCCAAAATCTATTAATATTAATTTAATTATTATTATTATTATTCATTTAATAAACGCTTAGTTTATAGAATCGTTTAAAAGACTTTAAAATCAAAAGTGAGTTTTTGGAAATGGACAAAATTGCTTAATTTGTTGTTAAATATATAAATAAATATATATTTAATATATTCCATATAATTAATGCATTTGTTGTAATCTCAATTAAGTACTCGGAATATCGATTAAATCGCATTAAATTTAGCTGGCTTAAATTAATTGGCAAACGATTCCCTTTTGACCATGTTACACTTTGACTAAAGTTATTAATTGAATTATAAATCAAAAGCTGTTTAATTTATAATGAATGATTAACGTTTATTTCTTAATTATAATTCAATTTCAGTTCTCGACATTTACTAAATCGTAAAGCATTTTATCATTTCTTTGGATGATCACCATCCAATCAGCTCTCGGACATGACAAGTCTTTCAGTTGCAATAACTTTGGAATACCTCAATATTTATTTAGTTTTAGATGTGGAAACTAATTTAATTAGCTAATTAACTGTGGCAACATCCTCAAAATTGATCAATTTACCAATTTTCGCCCTCTTTCCTGATCTATTGCTCTGGCGCCCCTCCCCTCCCAAAATAATATAGAAGCTCACCTCACCATTACTACAAACGCTGTGATCATCCATGTGTCCGCCTCCGCCTCCTCCTCCACCGCCGCCGCCAACACCTCCGCTGCCCGCCTCATCGCTGTCGCAGTCCTCGTTCTCCTCGTGATAATCGCTGCTATCATCAAGATCAGCCGACGGCGTCGGCGCTTCACCGGCTCCAGTTGCTGCTGCCACAGCCGCCGCTGCTGCTGCGGCGGCTGCTGCATTGTTTCGCGCCGCTGCTGCTGCAGCGGCTGCTGCATAATGCTGTTGCATGGCCGCTGCATAATGTGCCACACTTAGACCGTTGGTGGCCAGCTGTGCGTTGCCTCCAAACTGGGTCAGTTTGGCGTGCGGAAGCGAATGCGTATGCTGATGTGGATGCGGATGCGGATGCGAATGTGGATGCGGATGTGTATGTGACTGCTGATGGTGGACATGGAGCGCATGTGGATGCGCCTGATGCGCCAACTGATGTGGTGGTGGCGGTGGTGCAAGTCCCAAAACTGAGCTCGGTGGCGTTGTTGGCTCCGATTCTGTTTCCAAATGCTCGCTATTATTGTTATTATTATTATTATTTATACTATTAATGTTGTTGTTGTTGTTGTTGTTATTAGTAGTATTGTTGTTGTTGTTGTTGTTGTTGTGCTGTTGCTTGTAAAATGCCGCAGCGCTGGCAGCTGCCGCACTGCCCGCAAGTATATCATTGATCATGAAACGGGAACGATTTGGCTTCAGATTCGATGAGCTGGACACGGACATGTTGACCGGCGGCGGCTGTTGCTGGTGCTGCTGGTGCTGCTGCTGCTGCAGCGGATACATATGATGATGATGATGGTGATGGTGCGAATGATGATTATGATGTGGCGACGGCTCACTGTTCGCTGTTGATGTCGGCAGCGTTTGGGTTAAAATGCTCATTGAGTCTTTCATTGCCAGCAACGGCTGCCAAATGATTTATTTTGTTTATCGCTTTGTGTTTGTCAATTTGAATACACTTTCGCACTCGCGTCACTTCACAGATTCACACAGATGCAACAAAGAAAAAAAAGTTGAGAATAAACCAAGGGTTTTACACCGTTTCGAATTTGAAGTTCGACTTTTTGAAAGATGTGCAGAACTAAAGCGTTTCTTGCCTGCGCTGTGGACGTTGTCGCGCTGTGACTGCCAAAACGAGACTAAACGCACCTGCAGCGCTCTTGCCGCACAAAACTCACACAGTCGCTCGCAGTCGCAGCGGCGGCAGCAAAATTTTTTTTGCCACTTTGTCATAGGTGGTGGTTTGCTGCTTGTTGCTCGTTAATATTGCTGCTGCTGCTGCTGTTGGCGGTGGCGATGGTGTTGGTGGTGGTGGCTTGGCGCGCAAGCGAGAACGCTGCCAATTGTGCTCGACTTCGACTGCGCTGCCTCTCTCACAGCATCTCGCTCTCACTCTCTCGCTCTCTCTTTCTCTGTCTCGCACACCCTGTGTGGTGTCGTTGTTCCACTCTTGCTGTCCCGCTCGTGTACAGCGCCATGTTGGTGGGCAACGCGAACTCAACTCAACATGCGCTCAGCTCATGTGTGTGGTGAGTTTACCGTCCAGTTTTTATGGCAACTTTTTTGAGCGGCAAACCAAAAGAGAGAGCGCAGAGAGCAAACTGCTCGTAGGCAGTAGTCAAGCGAATGTCGGTCAAAAACACTAGCACAAACGTGGCAAAGGGCCAAGGAACGCGTCTTTCTCTTTTTGTTGTTGTTGTTTTTTATTCACTTCTCGTAAGTGGGCAGTGCAAAGCACCTAGCAAGTTGGCAGCGCCTTGGGGCTCCACAAAATGGCGCTTAAAGTGCTGCGGCAAAAGGATCAATTATCGGCACTCCAAAGATGTTGCATCTTGAGTGAAAAAAAAAACTAAAAATTTCTGAAGCCTATTAAATATGTAATTTGATTTTTTTCTATTCTGCAATTGATTCCTAATATTAATTACAATTTTGATATGTAAAACATGAGCAAAAACTGCCTAATAAGAAAGAAAAATAAAATAAAAAAAATAAACGAAGAACTATGCTTTTGCAATTACTCAATTAATATTTACTCACTTCCGTTAAGATGTTTGAATATGAAAATAACAGAAAAGTATTCATTTCCTTATACAATTATAATTAAATTCTGGAGAGCCCATTTGGAACTAGTTGAGTAAAAAGGTTTGTTAAAGTAGAACAATAAAAGTAAATTGGCAAAAAAAAAGTTAGTGTTTTTTTTTTAATTTAAATGTTTTTGTGATTTTAATTAACGCCTGTATTTTCTACCCCCCCTTGTTTTCTTATCTTCTTTGCTTGTTGACGGCTACTTTGATTAAATTTTGTGAATTTTTTTATTATGTAGGATTAGCATTTAACATTTGCAATTTTAACATGTGACCATGGAGCGATAAATGATTGCTATTTTATTTTTTTACTACTAAATTGTCTGCTTAACACTTTTAAATTTCGAGTTTCTTTAAGGAAGAATAATAATTGTCATTCTTAAGACAGGTTTTCATTAATAATCCTTAAAAAAAAAGATTTCTCACTAATATATGTCAAATATTGCAAAAGTTCGATTGTGATCTTAGCGCAATTAATTTACATGAAATTAAAGTTCAAATTTTGGTTGGCTAGTAGCTATTTCTCCCTCGCATACACACACACACACACACACAGACACACTAGTTGACCAGTTGGCAGCTTCTGTTGCCTGCTTGTGGTTCAAGTGGCTGAGCATGGGCGCCAATTAAAATTTCACGCCAATAGCTCAGGCTCAGAGACGCACAAAACTGATGTGGCCACATGTTGCCCCCGGAGCAGCATTAGCCTAGTACACTAATTACTTCTCACAGCGGATGTGTACCAGTTCCGAGCTCAAACCGAAAGACCCAAAAAAAAAAAGAAAATAATAACAGAATATAGAAAAAATGCAATTTGTCGAGCGGCAAACGTTTGATTGATATTGATTCGGACTGGGAAATTGGAATTGGAATTGTGCTCAGGTCAGGTCATTAGTCGTTTGTTAGTGCGGTTAGTGGCAAAAGGCGCAACGAAATTAGAGCAGCCAACTGACAGGACGACAGGACGACAGGATAGCATAGGATACTGGTAGCTGGCAACTGGGCAACAGGGCAACTGGGAACTGGAACGCATGCGCGCACTTCAATTGCATTTAAGATAATTAGTCTCAATGCACACAAAAATTACATTGTGACTGACTGAATGACTGACTGATGGCCTGGCCTGCTCATACATTCATTCTGCTGCTCATCCCGTCTGATGACGGTTATTGCATTTAAATGCATGTAATTGCCAGCGGCAGGCAAAAGTATCCTGCGGTCGCCTCCTTCTGCCTGCTGCGGTCGAATTCCAATTGAATGCTTAAAATAATTGTGCAAAACAATATACTTTTTGTATAAAAGTCGCCAACCGCAATGCGCAATGCGCAGTTGCCAGTTGTTAGCTTGTCTGTCTGCCTGTCATGCCTCCCCATACCCCCCCCCCCTATCTTCAGCCCGGTCACCATCTCCCCCGATTCTCACCCTGTTGCTTTTTGTGTGCAAACTGGATACTTGCCAGTTTTTCCGGTCGTAATTTTGTGCATTCGCAAGCGCAGCCACAGGAAGCCTGCTACCCCTCACCCATGCCACCACCCCACCACGCCCCTTCTTGTCAAAAGTCTTCTGCGAATTTTGTGACTGCCGGCAGCCGTCTGACTTGCTAACTTGGCTATCTAACTATCTAATTAGCGTGTTTGTTTGCCAGTTAATGTTCACTAATTTATTGACTCTACCGGCTTATCAATATGTTTGCTCTGCTGTTAACAACATCCGCAACACAGGCGGCCAACCAACCAACCAACCAACCAGCCAGTCGGTCAGTTAGTCCGCCAGCCAGGCGAGTGGACGCCCCTCCCTTCTACCCAAAAATAAAGTAAAAGCCCACCAGATAAGACAGAGTCAAAGAGCCCAATATACATAGAGTGAGCGAGAAAGACATATATATATACATATATATATATATATTTATATATATAGGAAGAAAGAATCTGCATTGCCGGCGGTCTTTTGAATTGTGGCTTTTGTCTCGGAGACTTCTGTTGCGCAGATGGTTGACCTGTAGGATTTCAACAGCAGTTTCATAACCCTTTTTTTCAATGAGCTGGCAAAATATATTATTTACAATTTATATCAAATTTATAAAGACAAATGAATGTGCTTTATTCGGAATAATCTATTTTGTACGCCAATTAATAATCTGACAATTTAGAAAAGCCAGGCAAGTCCAGAGAAATTCGGGAAGAAACTTACAAATTGTTTATAAATAAATATTTATATAATTTTGTTGCTAAACTTTAGCTTAAATTACGACTCTACTCATCTTAATTAAACCTAGATATTAAATTATATAAATTATAATATATATAAATTATTTTTGCAGGTTATAATCGAGGGTGTTATGTATAAGGATTTCAAATGTGAAAGACTCAGTGAAATATTTGAGTCGTCTAACAATAATTTAAATAGCAGATAAATAAATAATAAATAAATTTCAGGAGTATCTTTGGTAGACATCCATAGATATCTAGAGATCTAAATAAAACTAGATATATTTGCAGCAAGTTTTCCGACCAACGCATAAATTTCAACTAGGCAACTGAGTGATTTAGCTACTAACTATCTACCCCTATTTCTCACCCACCCTCTCCCTCTCCCACTCCATCCCTTTAGCCATTTATTGCGTTGCTCGATATATGTGTCCTGATCGCTGTGGATGGGGCTGCATCTCGCTCAGCTCAGCTCAGCTCAGCGCAGCTCAGCTCCAGCTTGAGAATCTTAATCGGCATCTTTGATATTATAATGTTCGTGTTACTGCGTGGACAAACGTAATAAAATAACAGATCTTTGTCGCTGATAAGTTAATTTACTTTTAATGTGTTGCCCTTCGCAGACGACAACAACGACGACGACGACGACGACGACGACGACGACGACGGCGACGGTCTTATTGGGATGCGACAGTCTGACAGACGCGACGTGGGGGTAAATGGGTTTTGTAGGTGACAACGGGTCTGCCGAATAAAAGCGACTCCAGAAACGCCCAACTTGGCAGCGCGTGTGCCGTCGCAACGTCAACTGATTTGTCAACAACAGCGGGCAAGGGAAGGGGCCAACAACAAAGGTGGCTCCAATTTATCGTTGCTCCAGATCAGCCAGCATACCAACAACAACAACAACAAAATGAGCTGAGATAAAGGACAGCTGAGGCCAAAAAAAAAAAAAAAAAACTACACGCTGAGAAACAAGCAATAAATCGACAACTACCCAAAAAAAAAAATATTAACTAAAACATAAACTAAAAATCTGAAGAAATTAAAATTCCTTATTCAAAACCAATCAAAATTGTGTTCTTCAAATTAACGTTGCATCTTTGATAATCTCAGTGTTTTTAAGCTGCATTTTTATAGCAAACACAAGATTATCTATTTATTTCTCAGTGTACCAAGGCAAATGGGCAAGAAGAAAAAATTTCGTTGTGATCGGAGATTTAATACCCTATCGTAAATAGTTAAACAACGGCTAAACAAATGTGTTAATAAACTTTAATTTTTTTTATTTTTTTTAGCAGTTGATATTGTTATTAGATGTATTAAATTATTAATACTATATGCTATATATATATATATATATTATATTATTAATGCTTTATGCTGTTATAGTTTTATTTGTTCTATTATTTTATTAATGCCAAATGATCAGTTCATCTGTGATTTGTTTTTTTTTTAGTGATTTTTTAGTATGAGTATTATTTTTATTTTTAAACAGTTGATATTGCTGATATATAGATATATACAATATTATATTATTAATAATATATACAAAATATATATTATATTATTAATGCTTAATGTATATATATTTTTTTTTTTATTTTTATGATCAGTTGATCTGTGATTTGTTTTAACTGATTTTCTAACGCTGATCAGTTTAACAGTTTTGCCCCATAATAGCCTTTTCAAATGCGTTGCAAACGTCTTTAAAATATCAGAATACCCATTGAAAGTGTATTCATATGGATAAATAAAGGACGCATCGTTGAACGGCGCTCGTTTAAATTGATGTCGTTTGATGCTGGGCTCTTAGCAGTTGTTGTTGTTGTTGTTGTTGTTGTTTGTGTTGGCCACTAAATGGGCGCAATTTAAATTTTTAGTGCCCGCTCCAGCCTATAAATTCTACGCATCTAGCTGAGGAGCTGAACTGCCGGCTACGAAAATGATTTTGGCACCTGTGCAAACATTTTATGGTCACAAAGAGAGTTGCTGAGTTGCTGAGCCAACTTGGCTAAGATGCTGAGAGGTTCACAAAAGGCCACAATCAACACCTCCTTGCGCCGCTGTTAACGTGGCCGACAACCGGCTCTGCCCATTTCACATGCCACTTGTCACTTGTCCACTCCCATTTGTGGTTGGTCAACTGGTCAACTGGGCAAAGTTAGGGTGTTTGCCAAGTCGTTGCCTGCTGCCATTTTATGGTTGCAGTCCGTTGTCGTTAGTCATTAAATTGCTGTGTTGCTGGGCTCCTCTTATCGGCCAGGTTGGGCAAATTTTTTAGTCGCCCATAAAACATTTCAAATTTTGTCTTGTGCTCCTCCTCAGTGCCAGCCGCTGTTCCTGTTCCAGTTCCAGTTCCAGTTTTGATTCCAGTTACCACTTGCCATAAATTTAAAGTGATAATTGTGCCGCAGACTTATCAACGAATATTTAATGCCAATATCTATCACCCGGCTATGCATTTTCGACAATTAATCGCTATCGATAAATTGTCCAACGAGAATTGTGTTCATCAAGTTAATTTTCGATTTAAATACAAATTAGAAAATATTGCTTAATAATCGAAAACTCAAACCATGATTCTAAATGTCTAATAAAATAATACATTTAAATGTGGAGTGAATCCTCTAAGAATCTAACTTTCAAATTAAGTGATTTAAGGAAAAATTCATTTAGAATTTATTATCCATTTCCATCATTCCAGAAATTCAGATGTTCATTTTTTTGAATTTAACGAAGAAGAATTAATCAAAAATTGTTGGAAATTAGAGCTCAAAAATTGCATTGATCTTGTGATCTTACAACAATTGAATATTTTTTTTTATTTATTTATAAATTAAAGTGGAAATAATTGCTACGTTTTTTTTTATCTTTTATACTTTTTGCAGCTGTTGGTTTGAGTTGAAGAAGTTTTGACTTTTATTGAGTTTTTTGGCGCACCTGATGCCCTCACTAAATGTGGCAACGTTGCCACCTTGCCACATGCAACGCATTTGCATGTGCCCATTAAAATCAACTAAGCGCATTTCAAATGCATCGCTTAAGTCCAGATAGTTTCCATTCCTTCTCGGCGGAGGTGAAAATGCATTTTATGACTCAATTTGGTGCACATAAAAAATGCTGTTGGCTGGCATTCAAAGTGCAACATTGTTGAACCCACGTTGCCTGCCACAAAAGGTGTGATAACTATGAGGTGCTGACTGCGGCTGCAACTGCGGCTGTTGCAACTTCAGTTTAACAATAGTCAGGTGCCGCTGCTTCTGCTGCTGCTTCTGCTGCTGCTTCTGCTGCTGATTATGGTTAATTTTTATGTGCAATTAATCGGATACGCGCATTTGGGCATTTATATAAATTTCTCGCCTTGTGCCCACTCTCCCCCCCCCCCACTCCTCGTCCACTCTCCTCACCCAACTGAGGATGGTCGCTGCGGGTTGCATTCGCCGGTCATTCACAAAGAAATTAAGTCGTATTGAATTAAAGTGAAATGCAAAATGGGCCCAAGTTGCAGCCATAAAAATAAGAACGCTCAGCAACATTGTGAGTTGTGTCCCCTTCGCCCCCTCTCCCTCTCCCATCTTCCATTGATTCCACTGTCCACGTTTAATGGCACCCCATAAAAGGTGTTTGTGGCTCCAGCTGAAGCTGAAGCTGAGGTTGCGACTCCAGCAGCTGCACAGCGCTTATTGTCAGTGGCAAAAAAAGAAGAAAGAATATCAAACAATAAAATAAAGGTTCAGATTGAGTATCGAACCGGGACTGGGACTCCAACTTTGGTTAAGTGAGTTGCGTCCCGCTGGGCACTGCTTAAGCCGATAAACTGTTGGATCTGTCGACGACTTTGGAGCTGTGAGTGAAAACACTTAAAATTAGACCATTCGGATAACTATATATATTGGTGCAAATTTGTATTATTCGATATACATTAGAAAACTCCAGATATCGATAACTTATCGATCGTCGCTGAATTATCGAAAATGAATTTGAATTGGATTAGTAAATACTCAATCATTGTGCTAATCGGCATACATTTCACTCAAATTAAGTGATAATTATATATAAATATTATTAACCTTTTATCGATAACAATTAATCGAATGTTAACGTTCCAGTTTGTTAGCCTGGCGCCGCCCTTGGCCTACAGTTGAATTTATTGGCCTCACTTTCGCAATGCTAGTTCTCAAAATGTCGGCTCTGCACATATATATGCATATATGCTCAAAATTTTCACTTTCCCCTCCCCCCGCGCCAATCCACTGTTTAATTGCATAATTTCATATTCGGGATTTGCATAGCCTTTTGGAGCAGCCTTCTTGAAGTAGGGCACCGAATGCGGTGCGGAGGGGGATTTATTCTTGTTCATATAGCTGCTGGCTGTGTGTGTGTGTGTGTGTATGTGTGTGTGTGTGTGCTTGTGTGCTTTGCGCTGCCAGTTTGCTTAATTGCCACGGCCAAAAGTGCCAAAGAAATGCAGCTCACTAATTACAACAGCAACAACAACAAAAACAAGAACAAAAACAAACCAAGCAGACGAGCGGGCCTCCCTCCCCCCCCCCCTTCTCAGCAAGCCTAGGAAAAAAAGGCATTCGCCTCACTCAGGCATATCCTGGCGCATTGCATTGCATTGCACTTGTCTGTGTGTGTGTGTGCGTGTGTGTGCGTGTGTGTGTGTGTGTGTGTGTGTCCTTCAAAAGCCAATTGAAGTGTGGCAACGTTGCATGTTTGCCATTTGCCATTGCCATGCAGAGGCATGAAATATATGTAGAATTTTAAAAGTCATAAAATTGCGGAATGCCGCCAATTAAAATACTTGCACTCGTCTCTTGGTGTGTGTGTGTGTGTGTGCGTGTGTGTGTGTGTGTGTGTGTGTGTGTGGTGTTGGCCATGCGTGTTTCATATGTGACGTGACATAAATGCATGTCATGTTCGTTGGCGGTTTCGTGCGTTCTTATTGCCCCAAGCCCAAACCCAAAGCCAGTCGCAAATCCTCACCGAGAACCGGGCTCTGGGCAACAACTGGGCAGTTTATGGCATGTGGCATGTGGCAGGCAGGTAGGCTCGCGCGCCAAAAACTATGCAACACAATGCGCGCAAATTGCGCAATCAAATTACCAACAACATCCCCTCACCCCCCCCCCCACAAATTGAGCTTGGGCAATCAATTACAATGTTGAGCATGCAATCCTAACAATTGGCCAGCTTGGGGTTTGGCCCAGAGATGGGGCTGTGCTTGGGTTGGTTTTACAAAAGAGCCTTTTAGAGTCTTCGAGTTGTTGTTGTTGTTGTTGTTGTTGCTCTAAGCATGAGCTGACTTTTGGTGTCACGAAACTGCATTGAATGCAATTGCAGCATTTGGTTCAGCGCGAGGGAGGGGTGAGATGGGGGGGGTTGGGTTCCGACGTTGTTGCCATTTAATTTTCAGCGTTTAACGTGGACGCATGCAAATTCCAAAGGGGGCAACCCCAACAACACTTTGTACTCTTTAGCGCTGTTTAGTTGTGCTTTGCATATGCCGCCAGTCACCCACCCACCCAAGTGGGATCGGGGCCTGTGCTGGACTGTGCTGTGGCAGCAACCCCTGAGTATGGGCGTTTAACATCCATTGGACACTTTCGTTTCGCTTTCGTGACAAATGACCAAAACGCACTTAGCCAGTTTGTCGCGCAGTCAATCAATCAATCAATTGGATGGCAACACTTTTTGACCATTTCCCCACATTTGCAACATTTGCAACATTTGCAACATTTTCAACCTTTTCAATTGCCTTCCTTGCGTCACACACTGCGTGTGATTAATGAAAGTAACACAAATTTAATGGCTTTGTAGAACTCAAGTTGTGCGTCCTTTTTTTTACTTTACTCCTTAAAAAAGTAAAGGCAATGTTTACTTAGCTTTCGAAAGGATTTGCTTGATCCTTTCATTGCTTTTGGGCACAAGACTGTTAACCAGTTCAATCAGGTCAAAACATTTGGGAATTGTAAATTGGGCTTTGTAAGGTAAACATTTCAGTTCGTCGCATAAAACTTTACCAAAAAATAAATCTTGATTTTTGTAAAACAAAAGGATCACAGCAAAAACTATTAAAAAAAAAATATATGTATGTATATTTTTATTTTTTTTTTGAGTTATTTGTGTACTTTCAATATCTGAAATCAGTAATTAATTGGCATTATTATTATTATTTATCATTATTTATTATTATTTGTTATTATTTATTATTATTTATTATTATTTATTTTGGGTTTTGTGCACTGCAACCTGATTGATCTATTGTGCCCCCTTTCGAGCTTATAGCTCCTCCATCAACCCCAGTTCCTGAAAGAATGTCAGGATCTTTGATGGGTCGAGGACTGCTATGTCTTTGACATTCATGACATGCATCCCTAGGATGCAGCATCTTCTCCTGGCAAGGGCGATGCATTTTGTTAGGATGTGAGTTGAAGTCTCCTCCTGCATTGACTGCTGCTGCAGATACCCATTTTGGACAGGTGGCTTTTTATACTACAAAGTCCTGTCAGTAGACCGACAAGTATCCTTAGCCTATTCCTGCCCATGGATATTATTTGCTTAAATCGTTTGTGATTATAGCCGCTTAAAAGACATTTGGCCTGTCGGAGTCCCGGTGCTTCCTCCCAGCACCGCAGTCTCCTTTGTCTTTCTTCAGGCCCTATAAGGGAGCTCTCTGCACCCATTCTCGCCTGCTCATCCGCTGCTTCGTTCCCTGCTATTTCCCTGTGCCCGGGGACCCACCGCAGGGTGAGTCTGTTATGAGCCCCAAGTTGGTCAAGCTTGGATCGTACCTCTTGGACTAATTAATTGGCATAAAATCAGAATCAAAATATTAAATATAAATATATATATATATATATTTATTTATAATATTTGTATGGGTTTTTAATTTGTATTTGGCTAATAAAACAAAGGAAGTAAATTGCTGACTTCCGATCAATTCGAGGAAGTCCTATGAAATAAAGGAAAATGCATTTTCTCGGAGGCAACACTAAATGAAATGTTTAATTGGCCTTTGTTGAGGCTGTTTTGATTGAATTTGGCGCCCAGCAGACAACAAGCCAGCTGTTTTAATTATGGTAGTAGCAATCACCCCCCCCCCCCCCCTACACTCTTCTGCTGAACTAGTTAAAGCTGCTTGTGACTTTAGTTTTAACTTCAGCTTCAGCTTCGGCTTCGGCTTTGCTTTGCGGTATTTGTTTCCATCTCGTTCGCATTGCAAATTGTGTGAAAATTGCTCGCTGAGCTTGTTGCGGTTTTTCACAGGCATCGCTGGCTCTGTTTTGGCAAATGTTTTTCCGTCCACCCTCCCCCCCCCCCCCTACACCACTCCACTCTCCACTGATATGCGATACAAAAGTTAGTTAGTAACTGGATCCCAAACCCGGGAAAAAGCGCGCACTCATAATTTGCGATTACTGCCAGTTGCTGTTGTTGTTGTTGTTGTTGTTGTTGTTGCTTGGTTTTTAATTAGTTAATTATTTGATGTTATTGTCGGTTCAGTTAGACGGGCCTGAACTAAGCCAAGCCACCTTGCCTGTTAAGGTCTTCTCCAGCTTCTTGGCATCGCTTCCCATTCACATATTTGTCTCCACACTCTACAAATTATATATACAGTGAAAGCTCCTATTAACGGGCACTTCCCTCGCACGGACATTTCCTTTAGTCACACAATTCTTAAGTATGTACAAAATTTTACTTGAAGATTGAAAACTGCCAACAGAGAGATTCTCTTGATTGGGCTAATACAAAACTGTAACAATGCATCTATTCTCAGGGCCACTTTCGCTATATGAACTCATTTCAAAGTGGTTTTCCGAAATGTTTATGATTCACAAACTGATCAAAGAGAGTATAAATACTGGAAAATTTTATTAAACGCATTTAATGATTTTCAATTGACCCAATTTCACAAAGTTAACACATGTTGCAAGCACTTTGCAATCAGTTCAAAATATGGTCTAAAATATTTTTTAGCATTTAATGCAAATCGTATGAAAATGTCTTCAAGTGTTAATCTGAAATTGATTTGGAATCTGATGTCTGCACAAGTCAAACAGTTAGTTAACGTTAAAATATAGACAACACACACACACACACACACACGTAAATAACTGTGTATTGGTGTGTGTCGCCGAATATAAAAATCAGTGGCAACATTTTTCTTCAAAACGTTTTCAAAATGAACTGGGGAAATTCTTGACAGTTTTCCTCCCTCGCTCGCTCTCTATTTTCCTCTCCAGTAACTATATATATATATATATATATATATGTGTGTATATATATATTTATTTATTGTTTTACTTTTTATTACACGCAGCCATGTATTATGCAAAATGGCAAGGGCAAAAACGCAAACCCGCAACGAGCACGAAAATTAACTGTACTATAAAAGGTGGAAAATTGTGCAAACAACCTACAAAAGAGTAGATCCCCTTTTCCCCTCCCCCCCTCCACAATGCAATAACGAAAAAATAAAAAAAAGGCCAGTGGCAAGAAATTAACATAATTATGATTAATACGGGAGAACGCAAGTGTGTAGATAGAAGTGTGGTGGGGTAGGGCAATGGGAGGGGGGGGGCCGACATGGGGGTGAAGCTTGGACATGGCATAGAACTTTAAATACATTCGGAAACTGAGCGGTCTCTCAGCTCTCAGCTGAAGGCTTGGCTTATGCCAATTCCGTTTCCGCATATGCAAAGCCCAATGGGATTCCTGTTACCGTCTCCCGTCTCCCTTCTCCCGACTCGCGTTACCCTACTCCCTACTCCATACTCCTAGTCGGAGAATGGGCCGCATGTTTTCCGGCATAAACGCTCGCAATCAAATTCACATAAAATAATTCACACACAGCAAACAGCAAACTGTTTGTTGGTCATGCAAAAGGCTGGAAAAAAAACACCCCCCCAACCCCCTCCAGCTAAGAAACACCTGCCCTGCGTTTGCTCGTTTGCATTACTTTGCTTTCACATTAGCGTAAAACTACAACAACAATAGCAGCAACGCCCTGGGCCAAAACCTCATTTGTTGTTAGCCAAACAAACCGTCGTTTAGCGGACGCTGGCCAAGAGCCCCTAACTAACAGACACACACATAGATAAAGATAAGGAGCCCACGGAGTGTGGGGAGAGGAAGAGAGGCAGATAGAGAGAGCGAGTGTATAAGCTGGCTGTGGGGAGGGGAGTGGAGGGGGGGCATTTAATTTGTCCGATTTGCATTTTTAGTCACTTAAAATGCGCGCACGCATAAAACGCATTAAAAATGTGTTTTTTTTTTCTTTTTTCTCACAAATGCACAACACGCCGGAAAAATATTGAGATGAAATATGCATGAAAATATTCAAATATATTTATGTATATTTATATATGTACGTTAACACGAAGGACTAGAACAGGTCCTTGGGCTAAGAGTTCCCAACTTGTTAATTGTTCAAAAGTATTGCAAAGAGTTGCGATAAACGCATTAAACAAATGAGAATACTCAAAAATGTTGTTAATTATGCAACTCTTAAATATGAATTGCAGTGCATTATTATATATATATATCTATCCTTGGATTTGTCTTATCTTGCAAGCTCTTTTCAAAACCGTTTCCTGTACAGATCAAAATATTACATCGAATGTGCATTTCAGAATCGAAATCGAAAGGTTTGTAAAACCCATAAACCGGAACTGATATGTATATGATATGTAAATATGTCTGTGTTCAAGCTGATATACAAGAATATATAGTTTCTGGAATCGGTTTCCTCATATAAACACACAGACAGACAGTTGGACATGGCTTAATCGATCTGATGGATTAGAAAAAAAATAGTAAAGTTTATTTTTGACGCATCTGAATCGGAAATGGTGCCCAAAATTCTATTTAGTTGGAAAACCCAAATTTAACTATAAGTTTCAATTTAAAATTGATTTTGAGCATCAAATGTTGTTTGGTATATTCTACTTAAGAAGTAATAAATCAAATTAATAATTTATGTTTTCATCATTTAAAGTCGAGCAATAAAATATTACGCTAAATATAAAATAAATACATAAGTTGGGTAATTTTATTTTTTAATATTTGTTTTGCTTTTGAATGGGAGTTGTTGCAATTGTTTTTATGTTTTGTGACAAATCATTGTGAGATCATCACTCAATTTGATGTAGAGGCGCGCTTATCCTGGGCCCAGTGCCTGGTCACAGTCTCATCATTGCATCCTCCCATCCTTGCCTGACAGCTGATGAAGCTGTGACCGCACTGTGGCCGTTGTTGTTTGACGTTTGTTGACACATTTCACTGTCATGATTGACGACTTCTCACCATCTCACTCTCTCTCTCTCCCTCACTCTCGCACTTGCTGTCTCTCTCTCTCTGTCTTTCAGTTTTACCCTCTCTCACGATTTTGGTATAATTCTCTCAGTGTTTCATCTCTATTACTCATGGCCAACTGTCAAGCACGCGAGGCTGTTGATTTATTTATACCCTTCAACAAGAATGGAATTGAATTGCCTCACCCCCCCCCCCCCCCAACCCGAAAAAACACATTCAACCTACGACCTAATGAATTTCAAATGATGCGGCAATTTTTATATATTTTTTTTTCTGTGTAGTTTTTTGAGATATTCGCCATCATCTTTTGCTTGTGCGCCGACCGAATATTTTTTTAATTGCCAAAACAATTTTCTGTTACACTTTGGCCGCGGTGTGTGGCACAGCATGTGTGTACGCCCCTGTGTGTGTGTGTGTGTGTGTGTGTGTGTCCATTGTCTTTGAGTGTGCGGAAATGCGCTTCAATATGATTGCAAGGCGGGGTATGTTTGTGTGGGAAAGTACGTCTAACAAGCACGCAACTTGGCCCAAAACAAAAGCCACTTTGCAACGTTGAACTGAAGCATAACCAAAAGTTGGCTTCCTTTTGGCAGGGTTCACTCCACAACCAGTCAAAAATAATGCACTTTGCTCTGCTAATAATCGTATTTGTACTTGTGGCAAATAAATAGATTCGTTTTTATATATATCATATTTTTTATCCCATAGCTCTTTCATCAACCCTCATTGCATATCTTTGTCGGGTTGAGGATTCAGTAGTCCAGCTAAGTTGACACTGTTTGCTATGATGCGCTTTTGAGGATGTCAGCAAATTGACAGATTTCAGTAAAAACCACAGCAAATCAGAATTGACTTTTTAGTCCGTGAAATGAGATATAGAAATCTCTATTGTTACCCTTGGTAAGAGACACTTGACTTATGTCAGATCTGCTGCCTTTGCCCCATAATTATATATTTTGATTTTCAGCAAATTCTAAACAATTATCTCAAAGTATTTATTAATTATAAAATGGTTAATTAATTAATTAATAATTAATAATTAATAATTAATAATAATATTTAATAATAATGATAATAATTAATAGAAAAGAGCAGAAATTGATTGAGTTAGACAATTTTAAATTTCCCAATTTTAGTGCTAGTTCAAAACTAACATTAAGACAGGACTCTCAAAGGACGATAAGTTTTCTCCAACTTAATATTTTATAACTGATTATAATTTTGATAGCTGCTTACAAATTCTGCTCTTTTCTGTGATAGTTTCAAGAAAGTCCAGTTCCACCATCAAATTGACATAAACTTTGCCATTGTTGCAGTTGTTGTTTGCCATTGATTCACAATTTTCTAGCCACTCCCAGCTTTTTTTTATATATATTATAATTTATTAACAGTCTGCCCAATTTATTCAGACTGAGTTTGACAGACTTCAATTGTTATTAGCGTTTTTTTCTTGCTCATATGTGCCGCAATAACCACAATTTCAAGCTCATTAGGCCCAGACATTGGCCACAACAACTCCACCCAGCCAATTTGGCCAGCCTGCACAGAGACACACACAGAAATATTAGAACATAAATATACATATATATATATATATATATATATATAGAAATACAAGGCAAGTCGTTACAAATCTTTGGCAAAGTACTTCATAAATATCTTAAATGAGTTTCCCTTTGTTGCACACACATTTTATAGGTTCTCCTCTAACCAAATAATATTTACAATTCTACAATCAACCCTCGCTTATAACGACAGTTGTGATTATTGTTTTTGTTTTGCACTGTTTTGCACTTGGCCCATGTATTTTGTGGCTGCCTTAAATCATTTTGTGGCACTATCGGCCCAAGGATCAAATGCCTTCGTTTAAATGCGCGATAGCCAAGGCGAAACAGTTTCCCGGACTGCTCGACGAAATTCACGCAATTAGTTTGCCAGTTTTACTTTACGTTAATGTCAAAAAGGCGTCGGAATTTCGTGTGCCTCATTTTTGGTATTGCGTTGAAGTCAGCTCTGTGGGTGTTGCTGGGTGGGATTGGCTCTGTGGCTGTGGATGGATGTGGATGGATGTTGTTGTGTGTTTGGGTTGGGTGGTTAGTTTTCCGCCCAACTCATTAACAATAATTTCGCTTTAATAAATAAGGCTAAAACATGCGCTAAATAACATTTTAGTTGGCAGTCGACGAAAATTTGTTACTGAACACGCAGGGGTGCAATATGTTGTGCGTTGGCGGGGTGGTGCGGTAGATGGGTGGTGTGGTGGTGCGGTGGTGGGGTGCTCTGATGTGGCATTACTGGCTAGCGTTGAAATTAATGTGCCGCCAGCAAAGGGCGACACTAATTTGCCTGTGAACATGTCAAATCAGCTCGAGAGTAAATTTTACGCTAACGTCGACGCCGTCGTCGCCGTCGCTGTCGCCGTCGCCGTCGTCGCTGCTGCCGGCATCGGCGCTGCGCTGCGCTGCGCACTTAATGAAAAGGTCCTTAAGTGCTTTCCAACGGTACTTTGTTTCCGTTTGTAGTTTTTTTTTTGGTTTTTTATTTTCTGCTGACGTCGCTTGCCGTTGATTTGTTATTGTTGCCACTGGCGAGCATAAATCATGCCTGCCGCCGTCGATTCAGAGTCGCATTTGGAGCCGGAGAACTTGGTTCTGGCTAACGGGAGGGTTTAGCGGCACACGTGAGCCCGAGCCACTTGACTTTCGTGGTGGTTGTTGGCTTGTTGGTTCCATGGGAAGTGATTAAAGTCATTTAACCCACTCTGAACACGCGGCCGGTGAAACTGCGCTAAAATTAATTTCTAATTGCGCACAAAAGTAGGCAACCACACACATGTCTTATATATATATATATATATATACATATATATACAGATTTATATATAGGTATCTACTATAAGTACACTGTCGAAAACAAGAGTTTAATGTTCCCAAAAGACTTTTCTCTTTGAATTCATTTTTAATATATATTTTTGTACATTTGGCGGATTCCAAAGTTGCCAATATTTCGAAAATTAAATTTCTCAACATTTCACGATTCCACTTTGAGTCTCAATTTTCATTATTGGCTTAATTATGAAATGAAAAGTAAAACAAATAATTGCAACTGAAGACAGACGAACTACACTTTTCCGCAAAAAATGTAATAAATAGAAAAACTAATTTGAAAATTAAAAAGTATTTCATTTCAATTTTGCTTTACAAAAATTGTATTTGAAATACTCCAGATAATAGTTTGTGAAATTGATATTGACATAGTTTTAGAACTTGGATAAAACATCGGAAAAAATATAAAATAATCTGATAGAATTTTTAAAATTAATAACGCATGTTTCGAAAATGAATTGGCACCAAATTTATATTCAGTAGATACTCGAAAATATAAATAAAATCAGAGAAACAAATAAATAATAAATGCTCACATTTTTTTTTTAGCTTAGAAAAGTAAATGAAATTTCAACTCAAAAATATCTGTTCAAAAACTGATTTGGCTTCACTTTCGCTTTTGTTTGGCTTAAATATGACTTGATAAAAACGAACTCATAAAATTTGGCTTAATGAAAATTGTTGGTTTTTTTTTACTACCTAAATTGTAAATCAATTTCGTCCAGCAAACTTCGCAGCTCGATTCAATTGAGTTATTCATGTTATTAACTTTATTTGATGTGAGGCAAGAAAATGTCTCCATTTTTATGTAGAAATGTTGAGGTAAAATTTTTATTTTGATTAATTATCTGTGCGGAATTTTTGGACTCGACGAACCCTTTCGGGGCGAACTGTGTGCCAGGCGGGGGCGGCAACCCTCTTTGCATATGCTAATTGAGCTATAAAAATACTTTGTGCCCCGAAAAGCGATGCAAACAAAAACACAGTCATAAAGTGTGCCCCAATCCACGCCCACCCAAAAAAAAAAAAAATACAGAATAAAAAAAACACAGATTTGTGGCGCAGATTTTCTTGAACAAAAGCAGCGCCGCACAACACACAACGCAAAGTCTGATAAAGCTCCAATGAAATGGGGCAGGGGGGGGAGTTTATGGGAGGGGAAGTTCATGCGTGATGCTTTCACATAAAAATTATGGCATTCAGGGCAAATGGAGCTTAGTATGGGGATCTGGGGCAGGCCACCAGCAAAGACTCACATGCTGCGGCTTTTCTTGAGCTCAACGTGCGCTGGCAACGGGAGAGGGAAAGGGGAATGCGACTGGCAACGGGGATGGTGTGGCAGAGAGGCAGGTTGTGTGTGGCGTTAGAAACATGATTTTTATTTTACGCAACTTAAGTGCGAACAATAAAAACGATTTGAGGCAGATTATGGCAACCGGCGACGGCAATCCTCAACGTCCTTCGGCTGGATCATAATGCAAATTAGTCATGGCCAACGCATATGCAAAGGCAATCCAGCTCCGCAACCCGCACACCGTCGACTCACCCAGCGGCAAGCAGCGCCCTCCGTCCTTGCCCTTATCCTTGGTGGCGTTGTGCGCGTTTATTTGCCTTGCCATTTGTTTAGATTTATGAGTGTCAGCCGTATTATGACCAACCACTTGACTTCCTGGCACGTGTGTGTGGCGCTGTGTGTGACATTTAATGCCCCACACGTTCCCAAGTCCTGCTCCACATCCTCGCACTCGCACTCGCACTCGAACTCCCACTCGAGCTCGTCCTAGTCATCGTGGGCGTTGGTCGTCGGCCACACGGCGCATACGCAACATCCGTTTGACTTTCACCCTCCTCACCCTGCACCCCCCCACCCTGCACCCCTTACCCATTCTTCCCTATTTGCTTAGCTGTTGAATTGTTTGTTTGTGCTACTTTGACTGCCGCCTACATGGCAATTAGCGCCAGCACAGCTTGTATTCCACTCCCATTCAAATTGATTCAAAAGAGACAGACAGCGACAGAGAGAGAGCGAGAGAGAGAGAGAGAAACATATAATCAAATTCTGTGGCCAATCACAGTTTAAGGACACAGGTGTCAAGCTGGAATATCGCTGTTTATTTCCTTATTTTGTAGTCTAATTCAGCTGATCCAACAACAAATTGGTACATTTTGTGGAGTTCAGAAAGAAACATCTTTGATCTTGTAAGGCATATATATATATATATATATATATAAAATATGCAATCGAACATATTATTGTCTATATATGGATAGCTTGTCTAATTAAGCCGGAGTACATTAAATCAGAGGAAAAATATATATATATATTCCTGAACGGCATCAACTGCGAAAGATATGAGAATTTGGATTTTAAGCGATCGTATTTAATTTTTTTGAATTGAGAAAGTTGGTACAGTTGCCCCTTAAAGGGAAATGTTATCAAAAAAAAAAAAAAAAACTATAATAATTTGATTAACAGAAAAGTTCTAATCAAAGAATTGAAAATTTTATATTGCTGATATTCTACAGATCTTGAAAGTTGCATCAAAATTAATACTAGTCGAAGAATATTTCATTCTTACAGTTTGCTACTTAAAATAAATGTGAAATTCTTTAAAATTAGTCAAGTTTCGCTGTGAATTCTTTTTAGGGGATATTTTTATTATTCAAGGATATCTTTCGGTCGGACAGGCTCTTTGAGGCACTTTTGAAGTGAGCACTTTTTTTCCATTTATGCTTGTTTCATAATTCAATTTTCAGCTAACAAACTTATGAATGTGTGTGTGTGTGTGTGTGTGTGTGTGTGCGAGTGTGTGTTGATTTTGCCTTTCAGTTTGTCTTTGTTCTTTATGACGCAAATTTGTCGCAGTCGCTGACTTGGCAGCATTATCTTCTAGTTCAGTACACACGCACACACACGCACACACACACACACACACACACATGCTCACCCCTTGCCAGATTTTTTATATTCTGTTTCCTTTAACCCCAAGCCAATTACAAGCGCCCGACGGCCAAATTGACTACAAAGGCAAATGATATTAACATATAAATTGCTCAAAGTGCCACTGATTTAGTTTTATTTGCTTGGCATGGCAAACACACACACACACACATACACTACATAGATACACACACACACACACACATCCATTGACATACATATAAATTTGCTTTTGGCAGTTTGTTTTTACGTCTTTCGGCAAACATTTACGTTTATTATGCCGATTTTCTAGCGCAGAAAAATAACGCTTATGTGCACATACACACACACACACACACACACAGATACACACATACACACACAAACACATACACACACACACACGTAGACACAAAGTTTGATAGAAAGTTTTCGGTTAGTTTGTTGCGCATGCATCTGACGTCAGAGCCCGTTGGGGTTGTTGGATGGAATGAAGGGGGGAGGGAGAGGGTGGTGCGGGGCAGTCACTGCCTCCAGCTCCATGCTTCGATAGTCGCTCAATGGCGGCGGCATTCGTGTTTTACGCACGCACACACCCCAAGCAGGAGCAGCAGCAGCAGCAGCAGGCATAGCCACCCCCCTTCTTAACCAAAGTTAAAACCACCCACAATTCCTCCCCCCCCCCTCCACCCTCGCTCACTCCTCATTCCCGTCAAGTCCTGGCAATGACAGCGCCATCTCGCTTTAGCGCACATTTCCGGTCCCTGTCAACTGGCGTCTTTTGCCCAACGCTTATCCACCGCCTGCTACCCTCTCTCTCTCTTTCCCTCTCTCTATCTGTCTCCCTCTCTCTCTCTCTCTCTCTCTCTGTGTGTTGTTGGCTTGTATAATGTGGCGCTTTTAGCTGCTTTCACATACAATTTACTGTCTTCTCAATGGCAACAATTTATGCTGCTCTTTTTTATGGGCAAAACGTCGCCAGCGGAAATTGATATTTGTGGAGGAAAAGTTCCTAAAAGACTTTGGCACACATAAGGAACAGTTAGGCGACAGTCGAACCGAGGCAACATTCCAAAAGCTACACTTGCCACACACACCAAAATCAATACTCAACTTATAACCAAATCAAATCAATATGATAAAATTTTAACTGATTTTATTAACATTTTTATGCCTATAGAAAAAGTTTTTAGGATAGGATAAAAATTGAGAAAAATTACCAAATATTTTATGAATTTGGAATTCCGAACTATTTGAAATAATTGGAAAATATTTTGAATATCTATGAACTGAATGAAACTTTAAAATAATCAATTTCTAAATACTTTGACCAGAATTGGCGATATGATTATAAATAAGTTTTATATGAAAAGTAAGTGCGAGTTGAGCATAGCGATGTTCCACTGTACCACTGCTGGCATTGTCATTGAACAATGCTATTCAAAGGGTTGGAAGAGCTGACTCCCCCACTAATCTGGGTCTGTGTCCCATTGTGCGCTTTGTAATCCATTTTAAATGCGCGGAAATTGTTAATTTTATTGCCGACTATATCCGTCCGCCGGCCGGGTCGGAGATGGCTGGAGATGGAGCTGACCACCCGAAGGCACTCTGCTCGAAGCAGCTTGTCGTCTCGATTGTAGTTGCAGTAGTTGCATGTTGCTGTTGCAGCTGTTGCAGCTGCTTGTGGCAGTCCCGATGGCAATTTCAAAATGGCCGCCGCCGCGTGGACAACTGAGTTGGCCGGGCACTCGGGCAACAGTTGGCAACTAAATGCACCAATCGCGTTTTAGCCGTCCAACGTTTTGGCCTTCTCAAATTGCCATTTGCCGTTTGGCAGTTGGCAGTTGGCAATTGGCAATTGCAGTCGCCAGCAAGTTGTCTACTGACTCCCCTCTACCCTTCCCCCACCAAGTGATCCTCGTCATGATGGCCGACTGATCGATCAGTGTATCATGGACATTTTGAAGTTCTCCCCCGGCGCAGTTTGGGCCACGTTTTGCAGACATTTTGACAGACATTTTGTGCACTACTTAAAGCTGTAATTTTGCTGGCTTGGCTCCGGTTTCCTCAGGGTCTGTCTGCAGCTCTTCGACTCAATTACAATTGTTTTCGCTGGATGCTTCACTGTTGTCGTCTTCGCCGTCGTCGTCGTCCAAATAAAATGCATTTTCCTTGCACGTCCAATTGGGGTCCGCTCCATGTCCGTGTCCTGCGGGGGGCATCAGCAGCATTTGTTGGCTCTTTGTCTGCCATATAATTTGGCCAAATTGCAATTTAGAGAAATGAAGGAAAAGCACAAATGCTGCAAAACAGCAAAAGCGAACATCAACAAAATATCGCAAAAATTGAGTAAAATACAACAAATTATTTATTTGTTTCCTACACTGCAACAAGTCGGCATTTTATTTCCTTAGACACAATATTGCAATGGAAATATTTTTAATATTTATACATTTTATATTTATTTTATATTTCTGCGGTTGCAGCGAAATAAATATTAAAATTATATTTTATTTAATCGGTTTTTGTTGCTTTGCAGTTTAAATTTAATAAAATATTTATTTTTCATTTTTTGTTTACGAAACTGAAACAAATCAAATTTAATTCAAGCTTTAGCTAAGAGTAAGAAAGAAATGATATTTTTAGCTAACGAAAAAAAAGATTTCTAATCAAATACTTAAAATAATAATAATAATTTTGCTAATTAAAGTTTCGACTTAACACTTAGAAATAATGTAGAACCATTTGGCAGCCTGTCTAGCCGACAGCCCCTATGAAAGCTGACCTGCTATAAGCCAGATCATGATCATCATCATCATCATCAACATCATCATCATCATCATCGACTCTGTTGCAGACTGGGAAACATAGAAATCACGTTTTAGCCATCAACGACGCAAATGCAACAATTTTGAAATGTACATGTTTGGCGGCTAAGGGTAGGTACTAGAGGGGAGGAGGGCAGAGCGAGGGTCGCCGGATTCGAATGCTGCAATATTTCTTCATTGTATTGATTATCGGTTGTAATGTTGCAAATTAAATGCCTGGTGCCTCATTTCGAGCTTCGGCACCGAAGTCAGCCAGCCAGCCAGCCAGCAAGCCGGCAATCAATCAAACAATCAAACGCAACTGGCCATCAATCCACAGGCTGGAACCGGCCAGATCGGCCATAGTTGTTTTTATTTGCGCAGCCTGTAATTTCGATTTTCGAGCATTTTTATTTTTATGAGAAAACTTAGCAAAAATTAAATTGCTGGAACATGTCTCGAGACCCGAACCCAAATGTTGGCACTGCCGATTACCGCGATACGACAAGGAATTTTATGTGAAAATTAAATGGCCAAAAATGATGAAAGGATGCATCTCTGAGAGACGTGGGCCAACATGAATGCGCTGTCGATTGTTGGCTGTTAGAATTGCAAATGTTGATTTAATATCTATCTGCAATTGCCGCTGACATCATTTCCAGCCATCAAATGCTAATCCCGGCCAGATCGGCGACTGATAAAAATTAATTATGAATGGAGACGAGCTGCAAAAAAGTAAATTGTGATTGAAAATGTAAACAACAACTGGAATATCGGCCAAGTGGCGGGGATGGGCGACAGAGGGGAAGAGGAGAATGCCACAGAGCGATTGTTAGGTGAAACTCGTTGCAGCAATTAGCAAACTCAGTTGCCAGTTGCCAGTTGCAAGTTGCAGAATTTCTGAATTGCAAAGTTGCAGTTGCAGTTGCCGAGTTGCATTCAACTTTGCTAAGCAGCGATGGATGGTTGCAATCCACAAACGAGATTTACTTAGTGGAGCATCAAGAAATGCTCATAATGAAGCACTTAAATGAATTTAATTGTGTGAACAACAGCAACGCCCGATCCGAAAGGAAGGCGCCATTCAGCTTTGCAAACAATGCCCAGCAAAATGAGTGCAAGCGCAATGATTAGGCACTTCAATGGGTATTTGTGTGGAGAGCAGAGAGAAGCTACAACCAAGTGTGAATGCCTATCTGAGTAATACTATGTGTGTGTGTGTGTGTGTGTGTAACTGCTGAATTGTTAGCGGTTTGCCATGTGTGTTGCAATCAATGCCTGGGAGATTTGACTTGATCATTTGGATCGGGAAGCGAAATTGAAACATGTATTTACACATTGTATTTACCGATTATAATATATATTGCATATTGTTATCGACGTGTACCTCTTTTCTCTTCCTCTTCCTCTTCCTCATCATCTTCATCTCTTCCTCATTTTTCGTTTTTTAGCACCACTCTTCCTATGCATATTATCCCTTAATTAACTCTACATAACATTATTGTAATTATTTTTCTATTTATTTATTTATCATATATATATATATATATATAAATTCTTAGACAGACGTTTATTTAATTTCATCCATATCAGTTTCCCTTTCCCTAACCTACCAATTGACCCAATTTACCCTCTGTAAGAGCTGTCTGCAATAAATATTAAATAATAATAATAAAAATTTAAATAATGAAAAATATATATTTACTCTTCCGTTTTTGTTGATCACAAATTATACAAATAAAATTGTAAAAAAAAAATAGATTTATATATTTCTCGAATGTGAAAGCATTCTAAAATTTAATCAGATACTTTTAAGCCTTATTAATTACGATTTGTTTTGAGCAGAGAAGACATATTCGTGTGTTTTATAATAATTTTTTATAATTTAGACAATTACATTTTGCATGAACAAATTTAAGCTAAAGATCAGCATCAAGAAATATTAAGAAAAAAAAAAAAAAAAAAAAAAAACGAAATCAATTGGGCCACTTGAAATGAATTATGAGTATTTGCAAGCGATGAAATTAGAATAACTTAGCTGACAGGGTGGCTAACTAGGCCAACCCTGGGCCAGAGCCCGAGCCCGAGCCCGAAACCACCCCACACCCAAAACCAGAAGCGATGAAGATGCAAAACAAATGATAACCAAATGTAAATTACCACAAAAAGCGCAACGACATATGGAATGGGAATGGGAATATATATTATAAATATATATATATATATATGAATATGTATGGTACTAGATTACTGGGCTGGGTGGTGTTGGCAACTGCTGCCATTTGACAGACGACACCGCCGCTGTTGCAAGGGTTGAGAGACGTCTCTGTCTGTATGCAACGCATTCTAAAATGGGCAATTGTGATGCTTATCAATGGCCATGCCTGCTGGCTGATTTGTTCTAGTGGCAGCCGGCTCACAGTTGCATGCAGGTACAGTTGAGCTCAGCTGGAGTTGCCCGGGTGGCCCAAAAAGAAGCCCAGTCTCCAGCAGAGCAAGCGTTGATGGGTGATCGGTGATCTGCTCCGCAACGCGTGCTGCTCCGGTGCTCGCTTTGCGGTGCCTGATTAGCGCAGAATGTTAATTTCACACTTTGATCGCATTTTCAACGATTCAGGCGTTAATTTAATTTCAATTTAATTTAGCGCTGCAATCGTGTGTCAGTCAGTCAGTCAGTCAGTCAGTCAGTCAGTCAGTCAGTCTGTGTGTCGTCCGCAGTTCGCTCTCCGGCTGTCCGTCGCCGTCTTGGCCAAAGTGCGCGGCAGTTCATCAATCACCATCAGCTCGAGACTGAGTCGGATCCACGTCGGTTTCATTAACAGGCCAACACAGCTCGGCCAGCTTGGGCAGCTCGTCAACTGTTTGGTTTATTGTTGCATTTTGTCCTACGGTGGCTGGAGGCGCGCTCGCTTCAAAGGCATTCCAGTTCTCTCTTTATCTGCATTCATCAGTCGCCAAACAAAACCAAGTCAACTGGCTTCATTTGTAATGGAGCTGCGCAGCGAGTCGAGTGGAGTCGAGTGGAGGCGGCCACGCAGTAGTCACACCAAAAGTCAAAGGCTCTGATTGCCATACATTAATCATCCAGCCAGCCTGGCACTGGTTTCACCTTTTTGCTAGGCGCGAGCGCGCTTCCAACTTTAACTTCAGCATCAACATCAAAATCAGCGTCTCCAGTTCCGTCTCTGTCCACGTCTGTGCAGTTTAGGCCGCAAAATTGTTGCGGGCTACTTACAACAAGCAAACGGCTGCTGGACAGCTCTTATTGTTGTAATTGTTGTTGTGGCTTATTAATAATGCCGCGACTCTGGGCCATATAATGATCGTTCGCTCTGTAAATCGATAGCAGCTCATTACCCGTGGATACTCCAACGGAACGGATGCTCTACGAGTGTGTGTGTGTGTACGAGTGTGTGTGTGTGTGTTCGAGTGTGTGTGTGTGTGTGTGTGTAAGGGCATTATCGTCATTGTTATTATTAGTTACGTCTCACTTGATGGTTAAAGCAACTTTTGTGGTCGACTCGCAGCAGCCGTGGCGACAAATTGCAATTTTATGTAATCAAGCGCCTAAACATTTATTATTAACAAACTAGCATTAATTTACACCATTTGCGGCAAACATCAGCAACAATAACAATAACAACAACAATAACAACAGCAAATAATAGCACGGCCAACCCAGTAATCCGTAATCGGACCCGGCTCACTTTGGTGGCTGAGTGGGTGGCTGGGGTGGCTGCTTGGTTTTGCATTGAGCGCCTCGTTTTTTTTATTTTTTTTTTTATTTGTGGCTAATGCCTCACAATTGAGCGCTTAAATGCCTCGAATGCGCCAGTTGGTAAACTAGCATTTTTCCATTGCCAATATATTGATTACAAAACGTTGCTGCAACAAAAAAAAAAACCAATTTATTAAAATCAATTCGATTAAATCAATAAGTTTTAATCCGAAACGTAGCTTTTAATGATTTTAGCTGTAGTGAACCGAAAGACAACAAACTTGGCTTAAAGTTTAGACATATTGGCCACACCAGTGCTAAAACATATGCGATGAAGAATTCTAAGAAGACTTACAAAATTATTTCATTAATAATTAAGTATTTCAGCTTGTCAATTTTGCTTAATTATAAATTGATTTATTTCAAACCAATAATTATAATAATAATAATAATAATAATAATAATAATAATAATAATAATAATAATAATAATAATAATAATACCAATAATTATTACCGGATTTTAATTCAGTGGAGAACATTTAACATTAGGGTTCAGATTTAGTTTCTGACTGCTGGGGAGTTTTTGGACCTGATCCCAAGTCCCATCCGCTGGGATGTCTGGATTCTATGCCGAATCGATATTTTTTAGTTAGCTGAAAAACCATTTGTCTTCGATTTCCAAGCTGTTTTCCTTTTAATTAAATGCTTTTAGAAGAATTTCGCAGCTTAGCCTCACTTTTTTTTTATTTTTAAAATGTGTTTCTTTTAATTTAATTTGTTTTAAATACAGCTAAATAATGTGGAACAGAACACAAATTTTAAAACTTATTTTAACGATTTTAAAAATGAATTTTGTAATTTTCAAATCTTGTGTTAAAGTTATTGAGTTCAACTTAATGGAATCATTAATAAAATGAGGAGTCTTCATCAATTAAGGGACAATGCATTTATGGACTGGGAAGCAATGTAACCATTAATTGTTATAATTTTGCCGCCAACAATTGTTGGCCACACGGCCACCCACATTCTGGCCGCCCCCAACTAATTGCATTTTTGGCTTAAATTGATCATAGAGCGAATGGCATTTCAGGGTGGTGCTTCTGGATGCTTCCTGTGTGCGCTTCAGGCTATTGAAGATGGCAACATTTTTAATGGTCGATGGGTGATGCTATCATGCAACCAGCAGTGGCAAAGAGCAACTGCGGCAACACAACAAACAGCAGTTGTCCCAGCGAATGCAACAAAGGCGGTAGAATTGGACGCACAGTAGCCACTTTTGGCTAAAAGATTTCGATAATAACCGGCACGAGAGTCGACCAGCCAGATGAAGATGGAAGATGCCATCGCCAGATGGAAACAGCCAGCAACAGCAGGAGCACTCCACCAGCACAACCAGAAGGAGAACGAGTCAAGCGAATTCATTTATAACTTGTGCATTGATCATTAATTTTTCAACGGCAGCCCGTTTCATTAATCGTCCTTCAGGACGGAGCTATGGTACATACATGGTCCAAAAACCCGGTAGCAGCCGACGAACAAAACGCAATTGCAGTTGCGGCCCGAATCGAAGTCCGCTAGTCCACTCAATTAGCCATGATAGCAGTCTACCCAAAAAAAAAAAAAAATAAATATATATATTTATTGAATAGTGGATGAAAAGGGGCATTACAAAAATACATACATACGGCAGAAGGAAGCGTTGCTGCAACCCTTCAACAGGCAACGCGCAACGTGCAACATGGTAACCAAATATAATCTTGATCAGCATCATCAGACAACAGAACCGATATAAACAATCCATATGTCTGACCTCAACTGTAGGATTGCACTGATCCCAGATAGCGATACGAACCGAATCTGTTTACGTGCTCGGATACCCTGCACTCCCCGAAACTTGATTGGGCCAAAATGATATCAGCCTACATCATTTTCTTCAAAATGTTGCCTGAACTGTTTGTCAGTTTGTAATTATTTTATTAATTTATTTAATTTATTTAATGTGGATGGAGACAAAGTAATATATAAAAATATATATAGAATATATATTTTTGGTCAGATGAGTGAATATAGTCCGGATTATCTATATAATTCTGTGCGAATTAATTTCTCAGAATTAAAGCTTTATTTATTTTCAGAAGTAAAATTTATTATCAACTTTTTAGAAATGTTTATAGCACAATTTAATAGTTGATTAATTAATTAAAATAAAATCAAATTTTTTCTTCAATCCCTGATAAGAAAATACACTGTAAACTTAATTAATTTTGATTATTATTTAATGCCTGGAAATTAAATTTTAATAAATTACAAAAAATAAAATTGAAAAATGTTATAAAAATAATACTTTTTAGTAAAAAAATAAATTAATAATTTTTATTAAATAATATTTTATAACTAGTACAAAATTAATTTTACAGAAATCAAAAAATTGATTTAGACAAAAAATTGACTAAAATAATTAAAATTATTAACAAATTTTTAGATAAAATTATTATTAATAATAACTAAACCTAGTCTTAAACTTTTTATTAGGCTAATAGGAACTATTGCCAAATATTCTATTCCGGATGGATTCGACTGAATGTGCTGCACATATATTTTTTCGTGGACCCATTGAACTTTAAAACCCAATTAATAGTTGGCTTTTGGTGTCGAATTTTTGGATTGCATAAATACATGAGTCTGCTGTGTTTCCTGGCGCCTAGTTAGTCCTTTATGCAAATGGACCGAGCACCGACTGTAACGGTCCTGAACATCCAAACTACCAGCCGTGAAAAATCTCGTGTTCAAATATTTTACAACATTTTTTGTGCCTGCCTAAACAGAAGCCCTTGGCCACCATCCTGTCTGTCTCCCTCTCCCCCCCTCTCCCCCTCTGCCACTCTCTGTCTGTGTGTTTGTTTTCGAATGAGTGTGAATATTGTGTATCCTTTTAAGCAACAGGGCCCAGCCAGAAGCCACTAAACTGCGCCCTGTGCCAGACGGCTCTTTAGCTCTCTTACATTTGGATGTCCCTGGATGCTGTTCCTCTTCCTGTTCCTGGTAAACCATTTGAAAATTTCGTTTAGCCTCTCTCCAATAAAATAAAAAATGCAAAAACAACATTAAAAACAGCGACATGTAAAAAAAAAAACCAAAAAAAAATGTTGAAAAATCAAAGCGAAATCGAAACAGGATAAATAAATGTGCACATTTCCGTTTGGCGCTCATATCCTGTCCGCGCTTCCTACCCAGCCAGCCAGCCTGCCAGCCAGCCAACCAGTCTGACCCCCCTACCCCTGACCCCTGTCCGTTGCCGCACTTTTGGTAGCCATGTGTCTCTATTTTATATAAAGTATGTATTATTGATCTGCCGCGCATAAAAAGCCCATTTAAAAACGGCAAAAAAGGCAAAACAGACGAAGCGGCGCGAATTGAGCCCAATCCCTCCAACCCTCCAATCCATCCCTGCTTTGGTGGACAACCACTGCCATTGCCAAAACCAAAAACCAACAAAAAAAAAATAGAAAATAAAAGGACCAAAATTGTGTAGAAAAATTGTCGACAACATCAGAACTGAAATTGTAAAATTGGCCATTTTAGATTTTTGGTTACGCTGGGCACTTGGGTTGGGTGCGTTTGGGTGCGTTTGTGGGCCAGTTGGGACCGTTTGGCGGCTGGCTCTGTGCCTGTTGTATAACAGAATTTGGCTGCATTGAAGCAGAACGCAGCCGCTGAGCGGCTGGAAAAAATAAAAAATAAAAAAAAAAATAAGTCATCGACAGTTGAACAGCTGAACGAGTCGAATTTCTCTATGTAAATATTCATGTTACAATGAATAACTCGAATAACTTGGAAAAGCCACTCACATTTTGGGGCATTTCAGTTAGGCCACACAAGTTGCATGAGAACATTTAACTGCCATACTAACTGATTTATGCATTTTACCAGCTGATTTATACAAATTTATTCAATTATTTGTATTGGTTAATCAAAATTATTGCCATTTATTAATTTATAATTTATTAATTGTTTATGTGATCTTTCTTGGTACACTTAACTGATTAGATCTATCTACCAATTTTGGCAAGTGTAGGGCATCTTCTGAGAGTTGATTGCGATTGCTCATTGCCATTTTCATTTTATTTCCACGTACGATTTTCCCTTTTTCCAACTGTTTGCCAGATTACCAATTTTTTATTTTATTTTTTATCTATTTTCCTTGGCTGTTTTTTTTTTTTCATTTATTTTTTATTCCTTTTGCAGCGTTTTAGTCTCTTTTATTCATCGTCGATTTCCATTAAAATTCAATTGATGTGCCATAGATATGGACAGAGATGGAGATAGAGAGAGAGAGATGGAGAGATGGAGAGACTGGCCTGTGGCCCAGAATTCAGGACCCAGTTTGGCGGATGCGCCAGCCAACTATCTGTCGCAAAGTCTCACATCTCTCTCTCTCTCTCGCTCTCTCTCTCTCTCTCACTCGCAGCCTACTTGTATTGGCAATGATTTATCGAGCATTAGAGTAACATTGAAAATACAATTTTCAGTTAAGTGCTTGGCAAAGCAGAGTGTTTTATCAGCAATTCATGTGGGATTTGATACGCACATGGGAAAGAAAAAACACACACACACACACTCGCACACACACACAGGCACACATATCACACATGTCATGGTCGTTACAATATAAATAGTTTCAGTTTGGTAGCAAACGGAACCAAGTTGAGAAAATCGTCGGACTTTATAATGCCATCAAAATGCAATTAACCCTTTTTCACTCGTCTCTATTTCCGATCTATGGTTATTATAAGCATTTCAGATTTCCGCAGAGACGTGACAGAGGGGGGGGGGGGGGGGCAGGTATATAATGGGATGCGAGATGCTGTGTGTGAGAGTTGGTAAATTAAAACAAAAGTCGATGCCATAAACGGAAGTCATTTTCAGGCCGTATATAATGAAATAATTTTGGTATAACATGCCAACAAAACTGAATTGCTTTCAAAAACCAAAAAACGTTGCTTTATTTGTGTATCTGTGTGCGCACGTTATTTAAATGTGTAGCTAACAGAGACACGCTGCAAGTGCAACTGGGGGATGGGGAAGCATTTGCAGCATCTGCATCACAATGGGCACAACGGAAAAAAAAAAAAAAAAAAAAAAGATATTCAAGTGGCGAAAACTAATTAAAGCGGATAAAGTGGCGCATTACAACAATGGTTGGTTGGCGGATCCGCTCCACTCAGGTGATGTGAGTGGGTGGTTGGGTGGCTTAGTGGTTGGGTGGGTGTGCATGCATAATTTGAATTGAGTTTGAGCGACGAACTCAATTAGATTCATGTGCGCAAAGTTTTACCTAAGTGATACCGATCTAAATATCTCCATCTCTCTCGCTCTCCCTCTCTCTCTCTCTCTCTCCATCTCTCTCTCTGTTCTTTCTCTATCTCTCTCGTCTTTTGTTTAGCGCATTTTCACAAATTAATTGGCAAAGTTGCACAGCTGTAGATACAAATGTAACCATGTATATATATATGTGTGTGTGTGTGTGTGTGTGTGTGTGTGTGTGTGTGTGTGTGTGTACATAAGTATCTGTTGCCGTAATTATATTGTAGCGCACAATAGACATTTGTGAAATTGTCACTGTTTAGCATATTTGGTCACGAAATGCTTCAATTTACTTGACGTTACGGTTTTGTTGTTGTTGTTGTTGTTTATTGTTGTTATTGTTGTTGCTGATGTTGCTGCTGTTTGTTTTGTTATTTTGTATTTTTATGAGCCATAACAATTTATGCGTTCAGCTCTTTTTTGTGAATTGCGGCAGGAACTGATGCGTGCGCTTAACAGAAGCCGACTGAATATGGAAATGGAAATGGAAATGGCAATGGAAATGGCAATTGTGGCCAGAACAAGAACTAACAGGATGAAGTATGGCTAAAGTTTTCCAAAAACACCAACAGTTTGTGTGCAACTTAAAGCTAGATTTAACTGCACTTGGCAAAATACAAAATACATAAAAAAAAAGAAATGCGAAAACATAAAAAACAAAAATTGCAATCCAAATTTATCGGTTTTTATTAGTAATTTGCAAAAAATAATTTATATATTTATATTTGGTTTTCATACAACGAAAATGTAAAATATTCTTGGAAATTATACAAATTAAAAATTAATAACTAAAATATATTTTTGCAGTCGGTTTTTAATAGTAATTTGTAAAAATAATTTATTTATTTATATTTGGTTTTCATACAACGAAAATATAAATTTGAAATATTCTTGGAAATTATACAAATAAAAATATAATAACTAAAATACATTTTTGCAGTCGGTTTTTAATAGTAATTTGTAAAAATAATTTATTTATTTATATTTGGTTTTCATACAACCAAAAAATATAACTTTGAAATATTCTTGGAAAATATACAAATTAAAAAATAATAACTAAAATGCATTTTTGCAGTCGGTTTTTAATAGTAATTTGCAAAAAATAATTTATTTATTTATATTTGATTTTCATACAACGAAAATTTAAAATATTCTTGGAAATTATACAAATTAAAAAATAATAACTAAAATATATTTTTGCAGTTGCAGTCACAATTTTTTTCTGAGTGCACATAAATGTAACCAATCCAAACTCGCGCTATCTCTTTCGCACTTAAATGGCATACATTACGTGTAAATTAGGAAATTAATTTGAAATTTCAACATATTTCCGCTTTTGTACAACAATTTCAATGGCTAACAAAAAAAAAAAAAAAAATGGCTGGCACCCAATAATAATACAGAGAAGCAGCCAAAAAAAAAAAAAAACAACTAGAAACTGTTTGTATCTGTATCTGTAAATGTATCTGTAAATGTATCTGTATGTGGTATTGGAATTGTATCTGTATCTGTATCTGTATCTATTGCGTGTTTGGTTTTGTGGCAGCGACAAAAGCCGCAAATGCCGTGCATAATTATGCGGCGCATACGCATCGTATACGTAATTATAAATTATGCGAACATTTGCGCCACAAATGTTATCCAAATCGAATCAGTTTTGAGCCCGTGCTGCCAACTGAGATCTGTGCCACTTAACTGACCCAGATCCCAGGCTTAGGGCATATTCCATTGCAATTAAGTGTCGCATGCGATGGCCTTAACTATGCACATAATAACCCAATTTGAGGCATTGCCTCCAAAGCCAAAACGAAAACCATAACCAAAGCCAAAATGCTGATGCTGATGCTGACTTTCGCTGGACCGGTAGCCGCGGGTGATGGCAGGGTGGGACAAGCGTTCCATGGGAAAATCTGTTGCAATTAGCTGCTCGCTTTATAAATATAAAAAAAAAAAAAACAAGAAAAAAAACAACTAAACACGCAGCGAAAACAATTTCTAAACGCGCTCAAAACGACTTAATTATGAGTGAGAAATATGCGCGGCAACGTCGCAAATCTCAACTGTATTTAACTGTCAGTACATGTGGGTAACAACGCCTCCCCCCCCCCACCACTCCACCACCTAACCTTACACACCCTCTTGCCTGCTTAATTGCGCCCACTCAATCAAAGCGGGCCAACTTCATTAGACATTTGCGGTAAAAAATCTACGTACAGCTAAACCTACAAACCGAGTTCACACGAACCTCGCAAATAATTAGCAGATACAAAGATACAGATACCAGCAGCAGCAGGGAGGCTACACTCAAAACAAATATCAGTAAATAATATTTTCCATTAGCATTTAAGTTGCTAAGCAAAGTATTACAAAAATTAAAGTTTAAATTTTAGTTAAAAGTAAAAATCTTTTTTGGATTAACAGAAAATCAAAATTCAAATTTGGTTTGCAATTTTTGTTCGAGTGTAGATGTGGGCTCACGATTGCAGTGGCATATTACTCAGCTAAGTCAGCTGATCGCTCAGTGCAATTTCTTGAGCTGGGGTCATCGCTAGCTTCATTAGCATTCAATATGGAATGCCGAGGCAGCACTTTGGTTAATCTTTTCAGTCTTCTAATTTGTGCAGCTTTCACGCTGCGCTGCGCTTTTTTGGCCGCCCTATTGAATTTCATATTTAAATTTAAAAATCTCACTTTATTTTTTACAATTTTTTTTACGTTTTTGGTTTTGTTTTTTGTTTTTTTTTGGCCCCACAGCGAAACCTTAGAAATCATCATCGTATGAGGCACTTGGCCCAAACGAAATTAGCAAATAATGTAAATAACAGTTAGTAGCTACTTAAGTGCCACACACCCCCTCCCCCGCCGTTGAACAGTTCCAGTTCCAGTTCCAGTTTGAGTCGCACTTACTGCCTCTGCCCTGGCTCTAACCACAGGCATGCCCGACCCCCATCCCCATTCCCATCCTCATCCCTAGCCTAGTCTCATCGTCTTCGGCTTCGGCTACGTCTCTGGTTCTGTTTCTCTTGCTGGCTGGCACACACTTCATTGCTTGCGGTCAATGCGGCTGCCCTTGCCTCTGCCCCCGACCCGCCTCCCTCACACCGACACACTGGTCAAGTGACCGGCCGGCCGCTTGTCAACGCGACAACGTCTTGGACTTTGTTAAACCTTAAAATTAGTTTAAGTATTTAGTTACCAATTTAGTATCGTGGCCAGCGCGGGAGGGGCCAACATTCAATTGACAAGTGAAACGACGATGACGTCGAAGGGGGGGGGGGGCGGAGGGAGTGCAGCTTGATAGCAAATTGAACTCAAACCCAAGCTGCGACTGAAACTGCGAGTGTGTTGATGTATGCGGTTTGCGGTGACCAAAGGGTGAGCTGAAAAATACATACATATATATATATATGTATATACTATATATGTATATATATATATATATATATATATATATATATTTGCACACATCGGGGAGAGTGTTTGGCACTTTGTCAACTGTAAAAGGTAGCTAAAAGGGGGAATGGAATTCAGCGCAAAGGCTTTTGATTGAAAGCGTTTGTGTGTGATTGAAAGTGATTGAAATCCTGCACACATTGCGTCAGGTAGTTGATTGAAGATGCTTTGATTGATAAATTGATTGATTTATTCTACATACATCATTCGCGCCTTTTACTGAACTAATTTCTGATTGTCTTCTGATCCGTAGAAATCCGTTCAATCATGGTTAATGCGCTCATGTGCTAAGTAGTGGGTTACAGACACATCCTCCCCCCAACCCTCCCCACCCCCCTTAAGCAGATACGTACATCAATCAGCTACAATAACTTGTATTTAGTTTGTTACATTTCATGTGAGTTTTTGTTCCATTTTTTTTTTTTTTTTTTTTTTAGCTTTTTCGGTATTTGATATTAAATTGTGCGGTTTTTGCGGTGGTGATGGACTTAAGCACCACACAATTCTACAACATTTTCCACTTGACAACGCGAACGAAGAAGAAGCCACAAAAGGCAACCAGGCACAGGGCGAAAACGAGAACTAAAAACGAAAACAAAAAATGAAAATGAAAATAAAAATAAAAATAAAAACAAAGTCAAAGTCAGAAAGCGAACGAGGAGTGGAGAATTGGACGATGTCATCGGAGCTCATCGGACTGGGCAATCATAGGGAGCGGTTATAAAACGGCAACAACTTGAACTATTATGGACAGTGGTCAAGCATTTAGAGTCTGTTAAAAGCAAAAGGAGATTCCCTCTTTTTTGTTGCAGAACTCTTCTTGCTCCTCTTGCTCCTCTTGCTCCTCTGCTCCCGGCAAGAAAGTGCCAGTTAAAATTTCAAACCGCTGAAGCGCAGTTAAACGTGTTGAAAGCCGCACAAAACCCGCACACTTTGATTGATGATTGCAGCTCAGGGCTCCGACTGGGACTTGAACTTGGACTCTGTCACTGGCTCTCACTGAAGATGCCTTTCAACTGTGCGTTTGGCCAAAACGACAACAACAACAACAACAAAAAGGAAACCAGCAAAATTAAATTGCTTTAAGTCGCAGGTGCTGTTAATGATGGAAAGAACCAGTGAGAGTGAGAGAGAGAGAGCGCGTTTCGGGAGCGAGTGGGGGATGAGATCATGGCCATGTGATTAAGCGCCAAATGTATTCAAAAGATTGTAATTAAGGCCACAAAAGCTGCAGATCTGCAACGGCTGATAGCCGCTTGTTAACGGACTGTGGCCAACAAATAAAAGCCAACTGACTGCATTCTCATTCCCCCTTGCCCCACTTGCCCCATTCAACATTCTCAATCTGCACTACACTCCCCCCCCCCCCCTCCCCGCATCTGCTGACTCATGCTGACGCACAATTGACTCTTGAAAAGTCCGCTTTGAATGCTTTTGTCGCATGCAAAACGCTAAAAAAAAAAAAATTAGTAACGCAACCAAATCGAAGCTGTATCTGAATCTGTAACTGTAACTGTATCTGTGTCTATTCACGCCGGCCTGGGTGGCATCCAATGGGCCTAAAGCTGCTGACTTTCCTCCAGTTTTGCCTTTGGCCAAAGCCGCACTTCCATTCGCTATGCAACACAAATGTTTTAGCCATGGCATAAAGAAAAATATATAATGAATATTAATGGCAAAAATAAAAATATGTCAAATAAATTAAACTTATTAAATTATTTATTTAGCTATAAATTAATATAAAAAATATAAATATAATATAAAGTGAAGTATATAAAATACATTGCACAAAAGTTAAGGCATTTGAGATTCGGCTTCTTTTTATTATTATTATTTTTCAGCTGATTCGTTTGTTTCCTGAATTTGTTTTTTATGTTTTCATTTGGCGGCGTTTTGGCTTTTGTAGTCCAAAAGTTAACGTTTCTGTTTTGTGGTTCATAATTTATGCAAAATCATTGGCCGATCGATCAATGGCAGTTGCCTCTTGGCCGCCGCCCCCTTACCACATGCCCGTTCCCGTTCCCGCTCCCGTTCCACGTCCGCTTGCCAAAACCCAAAAGCCAAACACCAAAAACTCAAACCCAAATCCCAAACCCAAAACCAAACAAAAAATGATACGAGACGAGAGATGCCGCACAGGTGCGAGCAGGAAACGAACCGCAACTGCTGCTATGCATTTAATTGGATTATGAGCCAAATCCTGTCACAGCACACAACTATGACGCACCCACGACATGACACGAGACGAGCACAGAGTGACACACTAAGAGAGAGAGAGAGAGAGAGAGAGCCTTTTCCCGGCCAGCAACTAATTGGAATCGAATTAGTCAAGGAGCTCAGCAACTTTTCCCGGCTCACTGAAAATAGAAATTGAAATGGAAATACTTGTGGAAAAGCAACTCAAGTCAACTCAACCACAAGACCTTACCCCGCATCCCGCACCCCGCATCCCATACTCCGTCTGCCTGCTCTGAGTTTAACCATTTCCGGCTGGCGTCAGGGTGGCGCCTGCGCACGGCATTTAAAATTGTGGGCGTGCCTGATGACTTAAAAGGTTTTTAAATGGGCGCTGCAGTCGTCGCTGATGCTAACGCTGACGCCGACGCCGCCGCCGACGCCGACGTTGTCGCTGCCGACTACTGGCCTGCGTTTTGGTTGGCTTTGCTCTCGCCGACAGCGACGCCCCAAGCACCTCAAACTCAGACTCCGACTCCGACTCCGACCCCGACTCGGGCTTAAAATTGGAATTGAGCTGAGGTTCATTGATCCATTTTCCCTTAATGCGGCTGGCAACCTTTTGTGGCTGCAACAATTATGCATTGACTTGGCCGCATTTGCTAAACACTTTCAAGATTAAATTAAAGTGTTCAAAGTGCAAAATAATGCAAATTTCAATTTTACACTTTTAAATACAGCAAACATCATTTTTGGGAAACACATTTTTATTGCCACGAAATAATGCACATAATAATATTTATTTTTTTTAAATTATTTAAATAATTCAAAAATTTATTTTATTATTATTTATTATTTCAAAATGGGTAAATTTAATTAGTTAGTTAGTTAAGTCCAAGACAAAAAGCTAAAAAAAAATTACATTTTAAATAATAAAATAGAGAAGTTAAAAATTGTGTTTTATATGTTTTTTTCTGAATAGGTAAGGGAAGGGAAAAGATAAAGAAGAAGAAGAAGAAGCAGCAGAATCGATTTCACGACGATTAGTTGCAGATTGAAGAAGGAATCAAAAAAGAATTTATTTTGCACTGATAACAATCGGAGTTGGTAAATCGGATATTTTTGTGGAGATCAGACAAATCCTCCCCTTTCCAAGTCCATTTCGAAAGCAGCCAAATTGGATATACATCTTTCGAAATACTTCTGCGATAACTCGACAATCTTTTGTTTGCTTATTGGACACCGAATCCCTTCAGTTTGTGCCACTAAATAATTCCGATTGGGAATTATTTGTTCACTTTGACCCCTTTTTGGGGCGCTCAATTTGATTTCTATAATAACGATAATCTCTGTTTGCCATTCGGGCTTTTGTGGATGGTCGTCGCTCATTATTTGTTGATTTCCATCTATTCTTGCTGGCGTCGTCGCATTTGGGCCTGAATTATTTAAATGAGCTTTTAAAAAATTGTTAGCTACTGTTTGCCGCACTCGAGAAACCAAAAATTTGGGCAACCAGCAGCGCCTCGGCTCGATTGGGCCTGTCCCGTTGCCGCGGGTCTAAACTGAGACTTGGGATTTCTATACAAAATTAAAAAATTGCTATTATTAATGATTATAAACGTTTTTTGTACACTTTACTGAAAAATTGACAAGCGCTTATTAACGATCTTATAATAGCGACTGATCGGCCGATCAACTGATCGAGCTGGCTCCATTGTCCTCCCTTAGAGTCTTTCTCTCTCTCTCTATTACTCTCTCTCTTTCTGGCCTGCTGTATTTGTGTCTCTGGTGAAAACGTGACGTGACTGTAGGCAAATATCGATTGCTATACCAATATTTGTATGCCATATCAAAATTCAGGCCTCTGACTTTGAAATGCCAGCAGCGAAAAGCGCAGACAAAGAAACTTAGCCCAGACAATGGAGAAGCTGAATTATTTGCTCAAGACAGGAAGCCCATTTACATAATTAATCAGTTTATAAATACTCATAGAATAAAGTTTTTTTTTTTTTTTTTTTTGAAAAGTCATTCGGGCAATTATGCACGCAACACACAGATGAAAAATATACAAATATTCATTTTAGTAATAGAAAATGTAGTAATAACAAAATAAAAAATAATAATAAAAAATACATATAATTAGTAATAGAAAATGTAATAATAAAAGAATAAATAATAATTATAAAAAAAAGTATTTATAGAAAAATATTCAAATATTCATTTTAGTAATAGAAAATGTAAAAAATAAATATTTATTATAAAAAAAATATTTTTAATTATAATAATAACATTATATATAATAAAATTAAAACTTTTAATACAATTTTAATTTTATATTAATTTTCAATTAATATTTGCTTTATGTTTAAGTTTTTCATAGTTATAATTTCTTTCTGGCCTAATAACAGATAGTTTTCAAATATAAAACAATAAAATGTGTACTGATTGAATATTCTCTCCCATTTTCTTAAATTATAGATACAAAATAAATTTGCCACAACGCGTTCAACTAATTTCAGGGCTGATCACAAAGTGTCATAAAAGTGGCTCAGTATCTGCCCAGCTGGTTAAACGCACTGACGCGATAAAAAAGAAAAATATATATATATATATATGGAAAAGCTGAGGGGAGTTGAATTTCAAGATTGCGTTTCTATGGGAGAGTGGAGGAGAGGAGTCAAATATATATACATATTGGGAAGTGTGCATTGCGTGCACCAAATGCAAAGCTAAAAAAAAAGTGCGTAACTAAACGAATAATGCCAATGTACTCGGGAAGATCGGGGCCGGCCGCTATTCATAGGCATGTATTATTTTATAACCCATTTGTTATTTTTATTTTATTTTCCCTTTTTTTTTTTTTTTTGCAAATTGCCAGTTTCCGTTTGGTAAATGGGGGAGAAAATAGCCTCGCCGCATACGACAGAAACTTCATTAGACAAAACCGCACACATCGCGAAAGAGAGTGAAATATAGAGTGGAAGGCCGAATGTGAAACGGCACAATTCGCTGGAAAAATGTTTAAAACTATTGTAGTTTTTTTTTTTTTTGTTATTTCTTAAATAAATGGGCAATTTCTGAGCACAGTGATGCGTTAAGGACCACCTCGACAATCAGAGAATTGCAGTTGCTATCGAATTAGTACTCAAAGTCAAGACCCAAGTCGGTTAGTTACTGAAATCGGAGGCAAAGTTCAACTTTTACATAAACGGCAGTTTATGTTTACGCATCGGCATTGCCTTCATAATATATATATAGCCAATATATACTCAAGTGTGAGTGGGTGTATAATATGCTCACAAGGCTTAACTATTTCTATAAGTACCGCTTGAGGCGCCACAAAATGGGAAAGGTAATCAAGGTAATCACTAGAAAATGCACAAGTGTCCATCAAATTCTATATTATCAATTCATAATTTACAATTTTCAAAAGTTACCTTTTATTAGATGTGAGAAAATTATAGAATTTCCATAGGTAACTTTTTTACTCACTATTTTCAGTGGATTAATTTACAGAATTTAACCCATTAAAACCAGAAAAATGCTTAATAAAATTTTACATTTTGTAATTTGTGCTAAGTTCGACTAAGAAAAGCCGATTTATTCAACAAAATGTTTTTTTTATATTTTTATATTTTTTTTAAAGCTTACAGTTATTTTTTTAATTTTGTTTTATTAATTTATTATGCTCATTTTAATGTGCTTTCTTTCTATCTCACTCGGTTGCACTTTCTCTCTCTTTCTCTCTCTCTCTCTCTCTCTCTCTCTGTTTCTACGTTAAATGTGTTTCAGAATTTTTTTTTTATTTGAGCCAGGGAATTCTCAAATACTTTCCTCCACTTTCCATCACTTGGCTAGATTAGGAGTCACCCATTTTACGCATTGCTTTGCCTATGTTAACAATAATAGTTTAAGCCAACTTAACAATCGTAAAATTATAATGAAATTCAATTAGAGTTGAGCAAAGGGTTTCTTCTCTGCCTGAATATCGATCGATAAGTGATCTATTAGCAAAAGTAGTTTCACACATTCCAGCTACCATTTAGGCTAATGAACCAAATGGCTGCCAGCTGGCTGGCTGGCTGGCTGGCAAATCTTGTGGCTGCCCATCAGCGTCCTCTGATGATGATCATGTGGCATACAAAGAGCGCTGGATGTGCTCTTGATCTCCACAGCATCATCATCAATCCGTCAGCTCATTGCGCGCACATTTCATAGCCAAAGCGAAACGATTGGCCATTGTCCGCCTGACAGCTCATCTTGGCCAGGTCTATGCCACGTCATCATCATAATCATCATCAGCATTATGATCATCATAAGCATCACAAACAGCAGCAGAAGCAGAAGCAGAAGCAACAAACGCCTTCGTCATTGTCGGTAGCAACTACCGGCTGACGCTTTGAGTCGGAGTCGGAGTTGGAGTCGGAGATGAGGTCTTCGCCAGGCGGGTTAGGCGCACAATTTTCGCGCCCCGATCAAAAGGCAGCGAGATCGGATCAACGCGATGGAGGAGGCGGAGGCGGAGGAGGAGGAGCAGTGGGAGAAGGAGGCGAAGGTGGCCAGCGTTTGTGTCGATTATGAACAAAAATAAACAAAATCACTCGGCGCAGATCAAAGCGTTGGTCAAGCTCAACTTGAAATTGTTTATAGAGGGGCTGTGCACGGGTGAAGGGGGGCAAGGGGGGAAGAGGGCAGCGGTTGGGGAATGGGGCGTGTCATGACGAGATAAATGCACAGTTTGCCGCATTTTAATTTCCGTGGCTTTCATTCGATATATATACACATGTGTGTGTTGGGTGTGTGTGTGTGTGTGTGTGTGTGTGCGCGCTGTTTGTTTTCAATCGATAAAACAAAATTAAACATATACATTCGAGTCTCAGATAGATATATATGTACATACATACATACAAACACACGCGGAAGCAAACGAAATCTCCTCACCAAAGATGAAAAATCTGAAGTGGGCTGAAACCACTTAACACAAATTACGCAGCAAAATGTCGAAACGAATTGAAACGTTGAAAATGATCAATGAAAAACCCAGCGAGAGTGGCCCAAACGCAATATCTATGTATGTATGTATGTATGTAATAAATACATACATAGATATATTCATTCCCATTCTCGAAGCCACTTCGAATGGTGTTTTTGAGATTTGGTGGCCCATTCATGGATCGCGGCGCATTCGTTCATTGAGAGATTGGAAAAGTCTAGCAGAGAGCACATCAATGAAATGGCAAAATGAGGCGAGTATCTAACAGATACACGAGTAATAAAGTCAACAACAACACCGAAAGATATCCAACGTGAAATTCAAACAATATATTCTAATGACAAGCGCCTCAGCATTTTGGGAGCCCTTAGACAAGATTAACGCTTCACGAACGATATGGACACGTTTATGTGTCTCTTTATAATTATAACACCTCGTTAGTTATTCTTTGTTGAAGCATTTAGGCACACACACACACACACACATAGCCACACACACTCAGCCAGTGAGACACTTTTGGCCTGGGTTATTTCTTTGATTGATTGCATCGAATCGTTTGTGAATTCTGGCTAAGAATTAACTTTGCGATTTTCTTTTGACTCTGCTTCGAATACGAAATTAAAAAGAATCGAAATTCAACCCAAACATTTCATAAATATATACTTTCAAAAATCAATCCGAAACAAAAGAAAAACTTTTTCCAAGTCTAAGTCGTTTTTTGTAAATTAAAACAAACTCGAATCTATAATGATCTTACCTGATTGAAACCCGTTAACAGCAATATCAAAAAAAAAAAATATATATATTTAAAATGTTATATAAAATGTAGGTAAAAAAAGCGCACTTACTGAATTTTATTTATTTATTTAATATTTCATAGTTAACAAATTTAAAAAGAGAAAAAAAAAATGTTATCAAAACAGATAAAAATGTTAAGTGTTGCAAATTAAATGGATTAACATAAAAATGAATAATTAAACTTAAATTAATATATAAAATTAAAATATGAGTTATTCGAGGATATTCAAATGTAAAATTGGATTGGGAAAAACAACAATTTCAAAGGATAAATATACAAATAGAGAAAAGGCAATAACAAAATTAACAATATTAATTTAATTGCCTCTTGCAATAAATATTAAGCAACTAAATTTAATTCATAGCCAAATTACATTAATATGATAATAAGTTCGATTCTTGTTAGGAAGATTTGCGTAATTACGTAAAAGTTGAGGTCGAAGAAAAAATATGCAAAATAGTTTTCTGAAAAGATATTTAGTGTTTGGGAAGGAGTTGAATTTATCTATCATTTATTGAGTATTGTGATCGATCATTCGCCTCTGCATGTGCAGATGATAGGAGAAATTATTGGAATGGGATCTTTTGCTAAACCTCTTCAGATCCATGGCAAAGTAATTAGTATTAGCCCTCGCGACGTTTGACTCTGTTAAAGTTTATTTTCAAAAAAAAAAAAAAAAAAAAACAAGTAGCTAACATTTAACTAAGCGAAATGGCTCTTTGAGGCGTTCCTTCGTTTAATTGAGCAAAAGATAGAAAATGTGGCCAGCGGCATATGCAAAAGACAAGAGGCAAAAAGACATAAAAAAAAAAAAAAAAAAACATAAGGCATAAGGCAAGAGGCACGATATGACTGAGAGTCGGAGCTGAGGGCTCACTTACAGTAGCAACCATTTTTCAACAATTTTGCATAAATTTTTTGAAAAAGACGTTTTCACAACCAATAATCAAGGGACTGAGCCACGTTGATTGCCAACCAGTCAGCCAGTCCAGCGGACGAAACGAGTTGAAAAGCGATTTCGAGAAAAAAGATTTAATGAAGTTTAGCACGATCATTCCCCAAAGAAGCCAAAGAAGCCAAAGAAGCCAACAGCAGCCAAAGCAGCAAGATGAACGTAGATCTCTCTAATTGGATGCATTGAACGCAGATCCTTTGTATGGGTTTTGGGCACAGGGGACTGAGGGGTTTGAGGGAAGTTGAGTGCGGACGCTCAGCCCCCACAGATAAATACACAAAATCTGTGGAATAATGAGATAAACGCGAAAAATTAGCGATCGAAATGGTAGCTCGGCGTTGTTGAATATTTTTATTTATTGTTTTTTTTTTTTTTTTTTGTTTTTTTTGTTTTGCGATTTGGGTTCGGTTCTTGTGTTGGCTTTAATCCAATCACGCAGTTGCATTTATCAGTAACCGCAGTTGTTAGCCCAATTATATGCCGATCGTCGATGCTGTTGTTGTTGTTTTTGTTGTTGCTGTTGTTTTGCATATTTTGCAATTGTTATTGTAATTGGCCACCATGGCTGCCCCACAAGCAAATCTGTGTCGTGTATGCATGTGTGTGAGCTCTAATGAAGGCCCTGTACACGTCCATTTTGACCAACTCCTCTGGTAAACGAAAACGTTTTAAGGCTTTTCATAAGCACTTTTGCCGTTTTGCCGTTTTGCTACTATGGCCTTTTAATGATGTTACCAACAATCCAATTTTCGCAACGCGTCCCGTCGCAATAAAACAAAAGGAAAAAGAAAAAAAGCACAAAATGCTTTCCGACAAAGCTTAGCGCTGAACGTTCGGTCAATGACAATTTGGAGACCCTACAATGGGTTCCGTTGGAGGCTTTACCATTTCCGGCTTAAATGGAGTCTCCGCTGCTCGTGTTGTAATTACTGTGTGCGGTGCTCAAGCGAATGATTGCTGATCGGGGAGCGGTGATCAGGAATCAATTTGCTGGCGGGTTGAGCATCAGGAGGTGTATTTTATGTATAGTGTAATAATTGTTTTCTTTTAAGGAACGTAATTAAACGTAATTAAAAACAAAAAATAACGGTTTCTCAGTCAATCGCTAGAAAATGCTAGTTTTGCACAATTACGTTTATTGTGATTAATTAATTAAATACAATTTGTGGAAAAAATATTGTTTAAGAAAATTTGAACTGTAGTTTAAAAAACATCTCTCTTCTGAATGTTCGCATAAGATATACTCATCCGATCCGATTAACACTGACGTCAACAATTTCTTAAAAACTGCCCAAAAATAGTTTTAATATTTTGCAGAACCTTAGCATATAATTAAAATTAATTAAGTGTAAAGTATATTTTTATACGTATATCTATTTTGCATGTCAATCTGTAGACTATAATATTTGCATCTTATATATGGTTATTATATGTTAAGTTGTTATCTTGCTGCCAAGGCATAAATCAAAAAAAAAAAAAGAAAAAAGTTGTTAAATTACTCAATTTATTTGAGTATTTGAATTTTAAATTTGAATATGTGCAGTGGTTGTTAGCACAATTTGTGCACCGCACTATTGTTTTTGTTGTTGTTTTTTATTTATTTTAATTTTTTTTTTTTTTGATACGTACATTTATATTTTTTGTTCTCAACTTGAGCACACTTAAAAATGAATTTAAATAAATTTCACGCTTGGTTAAGCCAAACAGACAGCGACAGGCGAAAGCGAGAGAGACACACGCACACACACAGGCACACACACACACACACACAGACAGTCACACATATGCAAAGAGACAATTATAATAATAATCATTTACATTTGACATTGGCTGACTGCGTGGCGTCGACAGCAGCAGCGACGTCGCCAGCAGCGTCGACTGCGTGATAATTTATCATTTGATTTTTCACTCGTAACTCGCAATTCGTAACTCGTTCGTGAGAACAATTAGAGAGAAACACTTAATGCTTATTGCGATAATGATGCCCAACACACGAACGCTGCCTGATGTCCTTTTTTTTATTAATTTTTTTTTTAGCGGTGCCGTAGATTTGCATAAAAAACGCATAAAGTGCAGCCGCAATGCGACAAAACGACAAAGCAACAATGCGACAATGCCACAATTGCCAATTGAACTTGGCTAATTGAGCACTCAAGTAGAAAAATGCGGCGAATGACGAATACCGTTTCCCCTTTACCCATGACCTAAAATTCGAAATTAATTTAAGAAACTTTGCACTTAATTATAAATTATATATATATAAATTGGGAGTTTCTGAATTACTTTGAATTAATTTTTAAAATATTTTTCAAGCAAATATATAGCAAATATTTAAATGTGTTTCGAATAGTTGTTAAGAAATTTGTTCCCCAAACTTATCGAATTTCGAATTGTTATTATGAAAAGGATAGCAATATCAATGGCACAAACATCTGATGTTTTGAGAAAATATGCTGATTTGGAGAAGTTTCTTAGCGTGTTTTATATGTTAATTAAATGTTTTTAAAAAATTGAATTAATTTAATCACCTATTTTATTTAAAGGAGAACCAAAATGGAAATGCCAAATGTTACAAATTTAATTGTACAAATTGTTGGGCACAGTAGAATTAACATTAATTAATCTGACATAGTTTTATTTCCTATTTTCGATAAGTGTGCTGAATGATTCATTACCAGATTTATTTGATTTGCCGCTCAATTTTTAGATACAACACGCAAGCTATTTGTTGGCAATTAATTGAAATAGCAACAAAACACAATGAACATTTTCGACAATTGTTGCATTAGCGTTCATTTACATATATACATATATATATATATATATATTGATATATATATAGATATAATTGTGTGCGGCCGATTACTGTCTCTATCTATCTCTGTTCCTAACCCCATATCCCCTCCCCCTCGCACTCAGCCTCTATCTAAATAATTGCGTCGCGGGTGTCTCATTAAAAACATTTTTATTGTTGTTGCTGTTGTGTGTGTTGGCTTGTTATGCGGTGTGGTTTTTGTTGTTGTGGTGTCTATTATTGCGTCAAAACTTTTATCGCTGTTTGGCATCTCCGCCTCCAAAGAGCTGGCTAACGAACAGATGGAACAATGCGACGGCAACTCTGAGTAGCATAATTATAATTATATCAAATTTTGCTACCATTTAAAACGCATTAAACGCGCCGCAGCCGCAGCCACAGCCAAAACTAAAACTTCCAATTTCAAACAAATACAAAAAACAAAAAAAAAAAAAAAACCCACAACAAAATGAGCAAGTTGAAATCCAAAAATCTCAGATCTCAAGGAGAAAAGAGACAAATAGCTGACCAAGAATAATTACGTGAAATTGTTACTGCTTTTGTTCAATTATTTAGAGGCTAGTTTATTAAAGAGGCCAAATGAAAAGTGCCCGAAAATTTGTTGAGGGCCATTCATAAGATCACTTAATGGGCGTAAAGGAACCATCAAATCAGACAGAGAGAGAAAGGCAGAGAGAGAGAGACAAACAGATAAAAGATTTATATAATCACAAGATAAATTGGGGTTTTTAAAAAACAAAACTCATTAATATTCCTTACTTTTCGGAGTTTATTTCTATGCACGAACAAATGCGATAATCCAAATTGAAGTGTTAAAAGAGTCGACAGTTTAAATATTTATAAATACATTTTTAATTAATATATAAAAGCATTAAAATACGAATTTTTTAAAGCTATTTTAAGCAATGGATTATATATTTTATTTATCTAAATTCAATGTGTTAAATAATATGTATTAAATAAATTGAAAGGCTTATTTATACAAATTCTACTTTCAATGCTGTTCTAGAATAATAATATATATTATATATATATATTCAAGAATATAATAATATACCTTATGGGATCGCCAATTCTTCCATTTGCTCAACTTCATTTATCCTTTTTTCTACATTTTACACTAATTATCGGAATATGGAATGAATTTACTTTGTTCAAAGAGCCGAGGGTTTTCCATTCTTTACCGATTCTTCCCTTGATCGTTGCACTTGACGGCTGGAATATTTCCTATTAAATAAAGTTCAAAGATTAAAATTATACATTAAAGTATTTATTTTTATCTATGAAAGTGTATGTGCTGATATTACAAGAAAGTGAGGCAATCTCTTATTTTAAATGCAAAATCTTATTTTAATTGCATTTTGTAGCACTAAATAAAGTGCAGAAAAACGGATTCCATTATTTTGATGTGTATACTTAGAATATAAACTGGATTTGAAAAAAGGGAAGTCTACATAAATTCAGAAATTCATGAATTGTCACAAAATATGCGAATGCGTTTGATTTTCAACGAAAATGGAAAAATAATATTAATATAAAGTAAATAATAAAATATAAAAATATTTTGAGCTCGCTCTAGCGAATTTAGAAGGTAATCATAAAGTAACCGCAACTATTATTATTATATATATATATATATATTTATCAGCATTTTTTAAAATGTCTGTTTTGTACTAGAATATTATTTCTATAAGCCAGAAAAACGTTTCTAATAATTAGGGCGATTTTCCAAATTTTGTAACTTGCTTATAATTGTGTGCTTAAATGTATAAATGCATAAGTGTGGATGTGTGTGTGTGGGTGTGTGTGTGACTGTTTTGAGAGGTAATTGCGTCAAAAGTGCTGACAGACGCAACAGCACGACAACGAAATCAACAACAACAACAACAAGAATAATAACAACAACATTAAAAAAAAACAACAACTGAAACAGAAACAGAAACAGAATCATTGACAGTGACAGGAAGAGGAAGAGGTGTACGTGAGCGGGAAGCGTTGTTGATGATGATTTCAATGATGATGATGATGATGATGATGACATCACTTTGTTGACAAAACAGCCCAAAACATTTAAATGCATTTTAGTTTATATTTTAACAGTTGGTTAAGTTTGGTTTAGTGATTTAAATAATTGCACGATGCCAGCGTCAGTGTCAACATCAAAAGCGACTCCAATTTTAGCTGCAACTGCAACTGCAGCAGCAGTTGGCACATGACACGCAAACTGAGCGAGCGCAAATGGAAAGGGTACTTGGAATTGGGTAATGCGAGTGGTAGAGGGAGAGGGAGGGGGGAACTGGGAACTGGGAAGTGGAACTGGGAAATGAACAGCTCAAGGAACCGCAATTTGCGCGACAGGAACAATTAAACAAGCGACGAAGCGCAACGTTTATGTAGCAACTCTTCCCCTCTCAACCCCCTCCATCTCTGCTGCTCCTTTTAACCTTTGGCCCCCTCTCTCCCAGCATTCGTTCTATATGCTAATTTAAAGCCATCGCAGTGGACTTGTCTCATTTATCAGGCGCGCAGGCGCAGTTTAGGAACTTTTCTCGCACTCGCCAAAACTGAATTTAAATATTTTAATCGCATTGCTCAACATTGCCAGCCACAACAACAATAATTACGGCCACAGGAACGCAAAATAGTAAAACATTAGTGGTTCCAAACACCAAATATGAAATGCCCTTGCCAACAGAATTGATCTGAGTGAAAAACTACAATATTAAATATGCATGCTAAAACTTAATTGTTTCATTAAGGTTTTAGATGGACAATTGATGTAAGAATCTCAAATTTATAAAAGTTGGTTCAACTTTGAAAAAAAACACATGTTTGAAGAAAAGAGATACTCCTAGGAACTCCTAGTTATAAAAAAAAATCTGCTATTATAGAATAGTTATAGATCCAAAAAAAACACATTTTGCATTCTTTTTATTTTTTATTTTAGTAAATATAACTTTGAGCTAAACTTTAAATACAAATGTTAAATAATTAATTTAATTATTTCCTTTTTTTTAATTTTAAAAATATTAGAGTTGGCTAAAAAAAATCCTGATTAAGGAAAAAAATATTTTTCCTCTTATAAATATACATCCTGAATATAAGGGTGAGCTACCCTTAAGGCCAAAAATATATGCCGATTTTCTAATATTTAAAAATTAATCTTGTTGCTTTCTTGGCATTTGTATGTTTTTAGGCCGATGAGAGAGTAAATATACCCGGGAATTGAAGTGTATTAGTCGTACAAAACTGACAAGTGAGTTACAGTCTTTTGGCAAATCCCCGAATGGTTTGCATTTTTGAATACACATACTACTTGGGACCTGTCCAGCCGTGGACTGAATTGGACGGGGGGCGACGGGACTGGACGGGACTGGACTGGACTGGCCGATAAGCATCGCTTCCGGTCTCTTTGGCTGGCGTTGGTGTTGCCATTGTTGTTGTTGTTGTTGCTCTTGTTGCGGTTAGTGGTGTGTATCAAATGGGGTCTGTGGCACCTCGTGCGCCCCTGGGCATTGGCCATAAAAATGCGTCTATCTCTTTTGTTCTGTTCTCTGTGGTTGTTGCGAGATAGAAAAACGCGATACTAATTTTTGGTACCTACATTTAATTTCACTATTTTGTGTGTCGTTCTCTAACTATGTGTGTGTGTATGTGAGTGTGTGTGCCTCCTGCATTTTAAATGGAAATCCGAAAATTTGTTTTTATTGTCATTATAATTTTGTTGGACGTGTTATTGCTGTTGATGTTGATGTTGCTGTTTGTGTTGTAGCTGGTTGTTCTACTTGGCTGATAGCGTTTAGCACCTGACATTTTTAGTGGCAATTATAACAGCGAGCAGCAAAAGAGTCAACGAACCTCGGCCCACAGTCAGACAGTTGGAATGAGGAAAAGCGCCACAGCCGCAAAAGATCGTCAGCCACTCAGTCTGTCAGTCTGTCTGTCTGACTGTCTGTCTGCTAACGGTGGTTGTGTGTTTCATTAGAAGGTCATTAAATAAATGCAGAGTTTAAGCTATCGCATACTTAAGAATAGCATTAAGCCACAAACAAAAACAACAAAAAACATAAACATAAACAATGTGAACAGCAACAAAATAGATTTACTTAGTCCGTCAGTTAGTTAGTTAGTTAGTTAGTTAGTCCGACTAGGGGCACAAAACGAAACGAAACGAAACATGACATCATGTTGCATGTTGTCATGAGTCATAAAGCAAAGTTGCATGTGCAGCTCTCAGGCCAGTCCACAACAACAACTGCAACACGGCAGCAAACTTTTATTGAAAGTCGCAGCTTAAAATTAAATTAGAAAATAAAAATGCAAACAGTGCAAAAAAACTAAACAACAGCCAAATGCAAGAGAAGGAAGTGCAAATTTGTATTCGCATTTAAAATAGCGACAGACGAATACTCTAAAAAAAAGTCTATATACATTTCCAAAAATTTACATCAATTTAATGCAGATTTTTCAAACGTAAAAATCGTATAAGGAAAATAAACAAATTGATTTCTTGATTTGGCATAGCTAATAAAATCGTTTAAATTATGGCAACATTTGCTAAAGACTACATCATAATTAAAACTGTAGTAAATTAAAAAAAAAACAATATTCGAAATTAAATTTTGAAGCGAATACAAAATTAGATGTTAAATATAATCGTAGATTAAAATATAAAAGAACATACAATTTTTTTATTTGACATAGTTAATGAAAACAAATACTATTGCAAGCTTCGAACACCTGAATATGATATATATATATATGTATATATACATATATAAATTTTATATATATATAAAATTGTACTAATCGATGATGATTTCTTTCTATAAAATAAACATATTTTATTTCTAAATTGATTCGCATTTAATTGTTTCCCCAACCTGTTTTCCTTTGCCCTCTTTCTCTCTCTCTCTCTTTTAGTTGGTCTACCTTCCGCTTTTTGCAAGTTTCTGTTAATGGCTTGGCAAATATATAGAGTATGCACACATACACACACACACAGATGCACATGCATAAATAGTTAAATTCCCCACGAGGTGGCTAGCTTGACTAGCTCAAGCGCGAGCTTCATTGTGCCGCACTTCCTTTTACTTGCTAATTCTCAGCTGTTCGGCTGTGCTGCTGCGCCCTGCGCCCGCCCCGGCAACCCCCTTCCGTACAGGCATTTGTGCTTCTATTGCGTTTTGTGTAGCGTTTTATTTCTTTCATTTTTTTGTTTGTTGGTTGGCTGTTTTTTTGTTGTTGTTGTTGTTGTTGTTGTTGTTTTTAACTACGTACTATGATTACGTTTACGATTACATAAGAATATAATATCGCAATTAATCGCATTTAACACAAAAATGTTCGGACCGTTCAAGGCAGTCCCCGAACTTTGCGTGTTGTTGTTGTTGTTGTTGTTTTTGTTATTATTATTGCTATGGCTGCATTTCGATGGTATTTGTTGTCGTTGCTGTTGTTGTTGTTGTTGTAGCAATCTCGACACGGCATACAGCAATTAAAAAGTTTTTTAATAATCGCGTCGTTTTTTTTTCTTAACTTTAATTTGATGGTTTGTTGAGCTTAGCCAGGTTCTTGCTGCCATTTTGAATTGGCATGCGATTGAGGTTAGCTGCTAGTAGCAACGACTACCACAGTTCTTCAATTCCAATTCAATCTCAGTTCAGGAATCTTTTATAATGGAACATTTTGGAGAGCGCATTGTTTAGATCGTTTGTAGGTTGTTCTTCTATCTCTCTCTCTATCTCTATATATATATATATATGTATGTATATATATCTCACTGACTATAGACACTTTTATTATAACAAAATTGTATCTTATTTGGTGTTTAGATTAAAAGATTTATGACTACAAATTATGGTACTTTATTGGGCGATAACATTTCCGTTCGTTCGCCCCGTTTACAAGCAACGAAAATGCCGAAACTACTTAAGCTCAACTTAATTTCTTGGCCAGCACCAAAACGAAAATGAGACCGGCAATAAAAAATTAACAATTAATCTTGAATAAAACATCTAACGGCCACAAACGGCCATAGAAACGGACAGGGACCGTCTCACAGCTCACAGCTCACAGTTCGCTCAGCTCTCGTCGCCCCGAGTCTGGCTCGATTCTTCTGGCCAGTTCTGCAGAGGTCTTAAAACCAATTGAGTGCCCATTATTAACGCCGAAGCGAGCGACTCATAAAACTGAGAAATTTATTCTCACACCCAATTTGAGCTCGCTGACTAGATAAGGGGCAGGCTTTTGATGAGCTACGTTTTTTGACTGCCCCGCTACACTGCCAACTAAATCATGGTAAGAAATTTAAATGTTGGTAAGAAAAGTCTTTACAATATACATATAAATAAATACATTTTAGAAGTTTATAAAGAAAATTAAAAATTATCATTAACAATTCAACAAAACATTTTTATACTTAATTACCAAAAAAAAAAATATCTAAAAAATAAAAAAAAATATCTAAATCTATCTTAATAATAAATTATAATGAATAAGATTATGGATATAGCTGGTAAGATAAAAAACATTTCTCAAGTAATGCGACGATTCACAGTACTATGTAATTTTTTTTTGTGAGTGTACCCAAACACATATATATATATATATATGCTTGCCACACCCCCGTCCAGCCGAAAATGGCTCATTAACGCGCCGAGGAGGCCGCTGCAAAACACACACCTTATTTTGTCATTAATTTACATATTTGGCATAGTCGAAGACGCCGCCGATGCCGATGCCAGTGACGATGCCGGAGGCAGCAACGGGATCCACCCCCACGCAGAGAAGCAGCCGCACCCCGCCCCCCCAAAAGAAAATAAACACACACAAACAATGTGTGTAGCAGATTAGATAAAATGCAATGCTCGGTCAACTCTCTACGTCTCTCTCTCTCTCTCTCTCTTTCTCTCTCTTTCTCTATCGCTTTCTCTCTCACTCGGGGATGGTGTGAACATAACTCTTAAAGCAAATTACAATAAATCATTCAGAGAAATTCCACTTTTCACCTACCGGCAACTGGGCAACTGGGCAACTGGCCACTGGGCAGCAGTTAATATCTCCTGTGCCCACAGATAACCAGCTAACCACTCAAATTTGAATAATGTGGTAATAACAGACGCGCTTCAGTTGATGTAATGAGGCTCTAAGCAGCAAGTCTTTTGGCTCATGGGTGTTTTTTTTTTTTTCTTTTTTTTTTTTTTTTTTTTGGTTTTTAAGTCTTTGGGTTTTGGGTGCCTCACTCGGTGAACACTTGTTCTTTATGCTCGACCCTATAAATTAGTTTTTAGCAACAGCATTTAACGTGTAACGAACCGTTGTAATTTCTTGAACGCATTTGAATTTTTTGAAATTTTGAATTGTGTTATTTTTATGTGGTATTTGCTCGCTGCTCATTTTTTCCGCCTCAGCGAACATTTGTCCATATCTCCTTGCTAGACAATTAATCACATAGCCAAATTATCAAGACACACGAAAATGTTCAGCACACACACATAAACACCCAAACACACACTCACACACACACACACACACACACACGTGTGCATATTAACATTTGCCTTAAGATAAGCAACTAGTTGAAATAGTTGATTCAACTTGTAATCAGAGATCCCCATTAATAATTATGCACACTTTCCGTGGGATCCGTAAGAATTCCGCATCTTATCATAATTATTGTTTAATAATTGCTTATGCATTCCAATTAGTTATAATCTTAACATAATATTACTGTTTGGCTAAATATGCGTTGTTTTAGAACAGAATTTATATTTGTATTTCAAGTGTTAATCGACAGCACAGAAATGAAAAGCAGAAAATTAAAAAATGGGAAATTAGTGTCCAAATATCCTTGTAAAATCTTTCAAAAATAATAGTTTGTTCAAGATGAAAATACGTTTTAGTTGCCAACATTTGTGTTTCCTTTTCGAACTTGTGGTGATTTTTACAACTTATCTAACCAATTTTTATGGGATTTGGGATACTAAAACAAGCATTTTTCGCTGCTCATTTTTATGTTATGAAAAAATCGAGATCATTTTTAGACACCCATTTAAATAATGTTATTCTGCCAAAAATTTCAAATATAAATATTAATAAAAATTTAAATAACAATCAGTTAACAAAGAAGTTTAATTTGAAAAACAGCTGTATACGGTTTAAATTGTTTAGTTGAAAAATTACAAATTAATATTCATTTTATAAACAAATATAAAAAATTGTTAAATTTGTCAAAAATCGAAATTAATCGACTAATTTAATTGTGGGCAGAAAATAAAAATTACACAAATGAACTGCAAATTCAGAGTTTGCGGCTAACTGATGCTGATCGGCAAAATTGGCAAGACGGAACATGTAAATGACGACGGGGCTAAAAAGAATGCGCTTTTCCAACTGCTGCTGCTGCTGCGCATGCGCAAAACGTCAACAGCGACGTCAGCAGCGACGCCAACGACGCCAACGACGACGACGACGCTGGCAACTTCCGCTGGAGTCTGAAAATTTATGCAGTTTTAAGTAAATTTGTTAAATGCGCGCTTTAATGCTTCGTTAACGCTTCGTAAATTTTTCACGAAAAAACAACAACAAATTAAGAAACAAAAAGCAACAAAACCGGGCAAAAAGAAAAACTGAGTCAAGACTTTAACAAGCCAACAGCAACCAGACGCAAAGTGAGGCGTCGCCGGGACGCAGTTCACTAGAAGCGAGCAGCAAGTGGCAAGCAGAGAGAGGGAGAGAGAGAGGGGCGGGAAGCAAGACGCAAGAAGCAAGAAGCAAGAAGCGAGAAGCGAACAGAGCATAAAAGTCAACCACCTGTAATGAACTGACGCCACCGCAATTTAATTCACTCTCCACCACACTGCACCACACTGCACCACTCTGCACCACTCTGCACCGCAGTCGAGTGCAGTCCACTTGACTCTACTCCAGTTTTGAGTTGATGCAAATCGGAGCTTAGCTTGGACCTCGTATACCAACGGTCAACGCATCCCGAGGCATGCCAAATGGTCAGAGCCGTTGCTCTCTGCTCTCCATTGGCAGCGGTGCAAAACTGTTTGCTCCACTAATGAGCGGAGCAAGAGCCGTTTTCCATATGGTTCTGGATGTGCATGTGGTTGTCGATGGGTATCCGAATGTTGGTTGGGAATTGTGGACGCAAGTGTTCGTAATTAGTCATAGTCTTGGGTGTGTGTGTGTGTGTGTGTGTGTGTGTGTGTGTGTGTGTGTGTGTGCGGCCTTGTATTGCTTTTGTAGTTGTACATTTTTTTGCACTTGTTGTTGTTGCGGTTGTTAAATTCCTTTGAAATTTAATCAATTGTTACTAATTAAGCGGCATTCGTTGGCCCCTTGGAAAACGCTTAATTTTCTCTTAATTTATTTTGCAACTTGCGGCTTTTTGCAACAATACAAAATGTAAATGTTTTTGTTTTTGTTTTTGTTTTTGTTTTAGTTAGTTTTTTTTTTTTTAATTTCTAACTTTTATTGCGAATTGCCCACAATTGTTTGTAAATTGTTTGCATAACATTTTACACCAGTTTCGACTGAGGTGCACGTGCGCATCTCTGAGCTACTATATGCCACACACACACACACACACACACACAAACACACACACACACACACACACACCCAACTCATAATCACATTTAAATTTGTGCCCCCACCTGCCACCTGTTGCTGCTTTTATACTTGTTGCCACATAGCTAAATAGCAGCTGACGCACTCGATTTATCAGATTGACTGCATATATATCTAAAATAGTGCATCTGGTATCCCCAAACTCTACTTATACTCTAAGGAGTTACGTTTATTTCCATCGTAGTTTTTTTTTTTTTTTTTTTTTATATTTTTTGCACATTTTTAATATGTCTTCTTTGTCAACTTTAAGTATATACTCTCTCTCTCCCTCTCTCTTTCTCTCTCTTTCTCTCACTCTCTCTTTTTCTCACTCTCTCTTTCTCACTCTCTCTCCTTCCCTCTCTCCTTCTCTCTCTCTCTCTCTTCAGACAGTTCTTGCTTCTTGCACATCCGCCAACGTTTTGCCTTTAAAAGGAACTTCCCAATTCTATCGTTATTTTCCCTTCTCTTTGATTGCATATTCGTTAACGTTTTACGGTCGACATATTTATTTTCCTTATATATTTGCTTTATGCCTTGTATAATCTACAGCAATTAAAAATTCTCTTGGCATTTTACATGCTTTTTAATTATTATTTTAATAATTGTTGTTATTAGAAATGGTCAATCACATTTTCGTATATATTTTCATAAACGTTTTACTGGCAGAAATAGTTGAAATAGCTGTGCCAAATACTCTTTCCCCGCTACCCCTTAAAACCATTGCATACTTTGCGTCGCGGCTATCAAATCAGCCAATTTAAATGAACCAATCGATTTTATCGCTGGCCATAATTGAGCACTGGCATTAACACGGTAACACATTTTACGTTCCAAGTCGCCAGCTTTGCGCCTCGCCTTGCCACACCATGCCACGCCACGCCTCCCTCACCTCCCCTCATCCTCAAAACCCCTTTTGATGCTCTTAAGCTGCCTGATTGTAATTCGCTGCATGCATCCGCAATCGGAATATGTATTTGTATCTGTATCTGTAGCTGTATCTGTATCTGTATCTGTATCTGTATCTGTATCTGAATCTGAATACGAATCGGTGTCTTGCGCTCTTCAAATGGCCACTTTTAGGCTGGCTGTCAATATTCGTTAAGCCATTTCATATGTCGTTTGTGTGCTAAAGTGTCAAACCTGACAACAGTCCCGACTTTTGCTTAATGATCTCTCAGTATCTTTATATCTCTCTCTATCCCTCTCTCTCTCTCTCTCTTTCTCTCTCTCTATCTATCTTTCCATCTTCTTTTTCTCTCTCTGGATATGAATTCACTTGGCAAAATGAATGAACCCAAACGCAATACACATTAACTATATATAATATATATATATATCGATTGAACAATTAAAATTGTATGAGCAAAAAATGAAATAATTAAACAAGTAATTAGAAATCTAGTAAATAAACAATTATAATTAAACACATAAAATATCTAAGAAATTGGAAGTAAACACTAATAGTTAACCAAATATATAAGTAATAATAATAATAATTTTAAAAGTACTTTTAAACAAGTATTCAGAAATTTAGCAAAAGCACCAAAATGCTTAAGCAATTAATTAAGTTATTGTTGAGTTGAAAATAATAATAACAATTAAAAAAAGTATTTGGGATATTAATAAGTGAACATTTATTTTTAAACAAGTGATTAAATATTATATTAATAAATTAATAATTTAATAATTATTTTTTAGTCTATTATATGTAATTTAATTTAAAAATGTATGAATAAAAAATAAAGTTATTAAGCTGATTATGAATAGATATATTAATCATTTATATAAGAAGAGAAAAAAAAATATGTTTATTTAAATTGTTATTCTGTTAGTTGGAATTGAATTGATTTCGTTCAGTGTAGACAAATTATGAATACAAAATCAAGTTGACGCTTTTTCTCCTTTGCAATTATCAGCATTATGTTTTCGCTAAAGTTGCGCCTCGTTGCAGACCTCAATCCCAATCCACACCCCACCCCACCCCACCCCACCCAATCCACTGATTCTCGTTCGCCCGCACTCCCCCCTGCACAGCCACGAGAAACGAATGTTACCCCTAACCAAGCGTTTTAATAAACTTGTTGGCATCACAGCAGCAGCAACAAAAAAAAAAAAAAAAAAAATGAAAAAAAAAAATGACCAGAGCAGTCAAAGAAACAGAAATTATAAATCGTTTCTGACATTTCAATTGACAGACACCAATGAGCGAGTTAATTTTCCAGCCAAGACACAAACAGTTAAGCGTTAAGCACACAAAGTAGGCATCGAGACAGTGCCTGCAAAAAAGCACTCGACGCTGAGTCGATCTGTATGCACTCTGTACACTCCTCCGTACACTCCTCCGTACACTGTCCGTTCTCTCCGGCTACTGTGTTAGCTGTCGCTCAAAGTGGCGATCAATGCCGGCCGAGGCGATGCGAGGCAGTAAATCCAAAATGTGATTAATTTCGTGCATATTAGAAATCATTTTTCAATTACCAACAACCGTTTTTTTTTTCTTTCTTATTTTTTTTTTTTTTTGATTTCTTAAATCGCAATCCGGCGACTGCTACTTACTTGGCTGGCTTATTTACCGGCCTGTTATGATTTCTGACAACTTATCAAATCGAACGACAGAAAATCAAAAGTGATATCAATAAAGAGATCAACGAGCCGTCGTGTAAAACTGTTAAGAGAAAGCCAAAAAAAAAAAAAGAAAAAAAAAAAAAGAAAACCCAAATGCCAAAGCCACACATATCAAACTGATGAATGAACGTGTAAGAAATTGTCGAAAAGGTACGCAACAGACGCACTGACAAGCTGACTGATTGACTGACTGACTGATTGACTGACTGACTGACTCTCTGACAAAGTGACAAACGTTCATTTGCCGACTCGATCGCTTCGGTCAAGCAGACAGCCAGGCAGCAGTTTACCTTCAGTTGCCGCTACCGCCACCCTCCCCTCATCCTTTATATATATATACACTGAGAAAATCAAGAAAAATCTTTCAAAACATTCAAAAAAAAATAAATGATTTTAGCAGGCACACATACATATCATAGAGTCATCGATATTCATAATAAAAACTTAAGTTTTAAAAGAATACATTTGCTCTTTTTACAGTGTACACTGTCTACCGTCGCCGTCACCGTCTTCAGTCTTCGGACTCTTCCTTCCAGCCACGTTTAAGACGCAGCGCAGCGCAACGCATCGCGATCTTTAAGCTGCTTAGGGGATTAGTGTTTTGAGACATTTGACACGTTAACGTTGCACACACACACATAAACATGCACACACACATACACATACATACACACACATACACGTACATACACACACACTTGGTCTATATAGTCACAGAAAGAATGCCAGAAAGGAAGTGCGTAGGAAATGTATCGAACAAAACTCAAGTAGCAAACAGTCAACGGTTCGAGCCCTCTAAACAGGGTCACACTAATTAGAAGGAGCGTTCTTTACCCCCCCCCCCTCTCTCACTCTCTCTCTCTCTGTGTTCCTCTCTTTTTCTGCATCTGCACACAATCTGAATGAGTGTTCGAATAATAAATAATCCCAGCGCAGCACTCAAATTGAATAAAATATTGTAGAAACTGAAGCTGACTGAATTGTGTCTACCAAGCAAATTATTAAATAAATTAATTTGCTATGTTTACCACAAAAAATTAATACATATAAAAATCTTAGTTAAAGATGATCTTTCAACATTTAACAAGAGAAACAAAGCCAAACCATATAAAACACTTGATGTGGAACCTATAAATTACATATTAAATGTTAAAAAAAAAACAGAGAATATATGGCTATAAAAATATGTAAAATATGAAATTAAATATGCACTTCATTTACACACATTAATTGCAGTTGAGCTAATTAATATTAATTTTTTGATAGTTGCATAAATTTAATCAAAACTTTGCCATTTTTTGCTTTTGCTTTTTTTTTTTTAAAATTTCACAATGTGTTGTTATAAATTGACATTTAATGCAAATCATTTGCAATCGAGTGTAAATGAATGACAGACTGCTTAACGAATTGATTCACTTGTCTTTGATTCACCACGAATGCATTCACACTGAGCACTGAACTCATTCACACACTCATTTGCCGCATGCATTATTCCCATCGATCTTTTCTAAACCGACCACAGAGCAACTTTTGCTGCCTCTGCCACTGGCACTGCCCCAGCCCCTGCCCCTGCCCGTGCCACGGGAACTGCCTTCGTCTCTACCTGTGCCCCGGCACAGTGTCCCACTGTCTACCCTCTCTCGGTGGCTGCTGTTGGAAAGAAACGTTTAAGACACCTTTTTGGTTACGCGCCAATGCGCAGCAATGCAGCTAAAAGACCACGACGCACTGCAGCCTCGGGATTGGGATCAACTGCGGCTGCGACTTCGTCTGTGTTTGCTGCTGCTGCTGCTGTTGTGAGATGAAAACTGCAGTTTCTTATCTTAATCTTGGCAAATTTAATTTAAACTCAATACGCAATTTACGCAGAAAGCATTTTAGATAAAGGACACAAAAGTGAGCAGCTCCGAGAACCGTAGAACCGGAGCCAGAAGCGGCTTAAGGCAGTCGATGCCGCCACTGTTTCCAGTTTTTAGTTGTTGTTGTTATTGTTGTTGTTGTTGTTGTTGGGCATGCGCAGCGCAGCGCATGAAAGTTGACAAATGCCAAAATGCAAGCGGATTGTGTGTGACACTTCTTTGAGTGGTGCCCAGAGGCAAAAAAAGAAAAAAAAAAAAAAAAAAGGAACAGAATTAATAATAATAAATTTGAGGACAAAAGTCTCGAGACTTGAATCTTGTATGTTGAATGTTGACTTAAGTCTGGGTACTCGTTTCGCGATCGTTTCTGCATCGGAGATGCATTCAATCGTTCAAAGCATTTTGCGCTAAAACTCACGTGACGAGTGCATTGGGAAAGAAGAAGAGTCAAGAGGAGTCAAGAGGAGTCAAGAAGGAGCAGCAGCAGCAGCAGCCGGAGAAGTGGCTGATTTTGCTGCTCCCTTTTATTTTTTTCAGATTGTTTTCTTTTTTTTCTTTTTTAATTCTTATCAGATTTCTTAAGTGCAAAGCGAACTTGTTGGCTTTTTGTCATCTTTAATGTTTGAGCCACAAGTTAAATGTGACACTCGCTTTTGGCTTTCGACTCTTGATTGGATTGGCGAGTTGAGCGCGTTTCGCATTCGTGGGAAACGTTCAAAACACGCAAAGCAGCAAATAACAATAATGCAAATGGCAAATTAATTATCGTATTTAATTAAACAACTCAACTACATATGTACATTTATACACACATAGATACATACGTAACAATAACAATAATAATAATAGTAATAATAATAATAATAAAATGGCCGCAGACAGAGATAGATGGGGTGTGAATAGAGCGGAAATAAATAGAGCCATAAAAACTCATGCTCCAAAATTGAAAAACCATGTTAAGCCAAAGATCAAAAAGGTGCGCAGCCAAAAACATTCATTTCTGATTGCTGATTGAGACAAATGAAACGTTCTATAAACTGGCAAAACAACCAACCCCAAATGACAACACCAGCAACAACAATCACAATAACAACAACAATAACAACAACAACAACAATAACAACGACAACGTTGGCCACACGCCGCTTCAGGCTGGAGCCCCAACCTTGTCAAAATGCATAAAAATTCAAATGAGAATCGCCGCCGCAACGGGCAATAACAACAACAGCAACAACAACAACAACAATAACAAGCCGAACATCAAAGCGCAACAAGCTGCGGCTCCAACTCCAACTCCATCCCCATTTCCAACTCCGTCTTCAACTTCGACTCCGATTTGGATTCGGAGTCGCAACTCCAGCTATGACTCGGCCAGCGTTTCCAAAGCAATGGGCCTCTGTCACTGCCACCATAGGCAAAATGTACAAATTTTCGGGCACAAATTAACATTAATTTTATTTTATTATATTGTCCAGTTGTGGCCTCTCTTTTGAAAATCGTAACAATAATTAATTAATTAATAATATTCTTATATATATTTTATATATCGTAGATATATCATACTCCTTTGCACATTTTTACATATTATAAAGAATATTTCTTAACCTTTTTTTTTGCTCATTATTATTCAGAGACTTTTTCAAACTACGGTTTTTCCATTTTTTTTCATTCATATATATATACATATATATATCTGTATATTACAAATTACTTTCATTATTACACACAAAAGAATTTTTTTTCGTATGGTCTTTATAAAATATCTTCTTCTATCGAGAATTTTACTTTGACAAACTTCAAAAAAATGTCTATAGAAATTATTCCTAAGAACAAGAAAAAATGTATAGTTCACAATGCGATTTTCTAAAATTCAATGCGATTTTTTTCTGAATTTAAAAACTAGAATTTCAGATATATATAACATTTAGTTGAACGTTCTAAATATAAAATCGAAATAAATAGAAAATTAGGCAAATAAAAACGTCAAGTTTTTTACAGAAAAATTGCATATTTTCCTACAGTTTACATTGGATACAATGGAATTTGGGTTAGGGTTGTTGGGATTTGTTTTCAGTTTTGGTTTTGTGTCTGGGATCTTGGAGGCATGATTGTTGTTGTCCCAAAACTGTGAGATTTAATGCTTATTTGCGCAAAGTCAAAACAGATCTTGTTGTATATGTGTGTGTGTGTGTGTGTGTGTGTGTGTTTTGCCGTAGCAGTTGGCAAAGAGTCGCGCTAATCATGACATAAAAAAGCGCAACAAAACCGATTTTCAATTCAAGGCAATTTAATTAAAGTTTTTCTTTTTTGTTACTTCAAAGCAGCCACTTGAAAGAGGAGGCGCAGCAACTTGGCCAAGCCGCTGAGTACTCGTTATGCGGTCAAAAAAAAAATAAAAATAAAAAAAAATACTGATAGAGTATGCCAAGTTCGAGCTTTGTTTTGAATTTGCTGTTTATTTTGTTAGCTGAATGCGTGCAAATCGCTGCGAATCATGAGCGGTATGCTAAAAGTCATTAAATTGGACATGCGATTAACATTATTTCACTCTAAATGACATTAAATGCAGTTGCTGCGAAATGACTCAACGCAATAGATTAGCCTAAATGTGTGAGCTGTGTGACTTTAAATATGACTGCGACTGCGACTGCAACGGCGACAGCGACAGCGACAGCAACTGCTTCAGCGATAGCAACGGCGATTGCAACGGCGACTGCAACTGCGCCTGCTACAGCGACTGCAACAGCGATAGCAACGGCGACTGCGACTGCAACTGCGACTGCTACAGCGACAGCAAAGGCGACAGCAAAGGCGACTGCAGCGGCGACTGCAACGGCGACAGCGACTGCTACAGCGACTGCAACAGCGACAGCGACTGCAACTGCGACGGGGTACGTAAGCTGAGCTTTCGCTTGAAGCATTTGGCGACACAGGCAAAGCCTTTGGTGTAGGTGAGTTGTGTGCGTGTGAAAGCTACTTAATCAGCTCAACTAATGCAACAGCTGACGTTGCTCAACTATGAGCAATTAGTTAAAAGCTCATCAACAGCTAAATCTCCTCAAAAGCAGGTGAAATTGCTTGGTATGAGTGTGCCCAACTGGGAGATAATCTGTCTACCAAAAAAGAAACGTTTCTCCAATGCGAGTTACAGCAATCGGCAAAGAATTACTACGATTTATACGAATTCTTAAAAAAGTCTTCCTAGAGTTGATCAATATGAATGCCAAGTCCTATTTCTACTGAATATCTGGTAGACTGCGAGCTGGTCTCGAAAGCACTGAAGATAAGTTTTTGTATGTTTAAGTCGATTGGCCCTGTCTGACCTTGGGGCGACACGTGGCTCCACTGGCAATTTGCAATTCGATTTGGTGATGTATATCAATTCACTTATCGTGCAATTTATGTATTGCATTCCGTTGAACAATGCCCAGCTTCCCACTAAATACACACAATATGCATAGATGTGTGTCTGTGTGTGTGTCTGTGTGTGGGGCTGCAATTAAACCCAAGAAGCTAGCGCGAGGAGGTTGGTAAAGGGTGCTTTAGGGGGGGCGGGCGATTGTCTGAGAATGTTGTGGTGCACGTCGCAACGGGTAATTGGCAACGGGCAGCGCTAAACAAAAGGAAATGTTTAAACAAATTATTTTGAATTAAACCGCAGGTATTTATTAATGTTTTGCGCTCGGCCAAGCATAACGTTTGCAATGCGTTCAAGCTTTCAATTCAACTGAAGTTGTTTCAGTTTTGCCAATTCGCCAATTCATACACACACACATATATATATATATATATATGATATATATATTTATTTTTTTGGCGCCGTACAAAGCGGCGTATGCGTAATGTTAATTTTGCTGTTAGCGCTGCTGCTCTCGTGCCACACTGACTGCAAAAACGTTTCAATTTCGCTTATCGCTCACCCGCTACGCGGAAGTGCGCTTCAATATTTTTTTTTTATTCGTTTTTCCTTTTTCCTCCTCTTTTTTCATTTTTATTTATTTATTATTATTTTTTTTTTGTTTTTTTTTTTTTGGCCACAAAACACACATAAAAGTTGCCACTATCCCCACCCCTATGCATCCTCAGCCGCCTGCATACACACCCACTCCACACGCAATCCATTCACCAGGCAGCCAATTCGTGCCACATGCAACACATGCTTGCTGCAAGCAATTAAAGCACTGCCGCAGCTTATGCAATGCCTTAATCACGGATTTACACAGATATATGTATGTATGTATATATATAGCATATATACTCGATACATATGGATGCACAAATATTCAAGTGTTCCGTTTAGTTGAGTGCTTCACTTCAAACCCACACACGAAGATGACTCTGATGCACAAACTAAACTGTTTAAGTACTTAATTGCAACAACTCTTAAGTTATTCCCTAATTGTTAATTGGCAATTTGTCCTTTGTTGCACATGCCACAATTTTCGCACAAATGTACTTCTTGCAGCATCCAATTGGCACATCTCCAATTGAGGCATGTACGATTGATTGTGGCCTGGATTTAAGTACTTGTTATGCAATCAACACGCAACAATTTTCAAGTCTACGGACTGACCCACTATTGGTGTGGAGTAAGTAGCACCTTCAGCTCTACTCCATCTCAACAACAATAATATCGGCAATTATTCAACACATTTTGTTACGCTGCAACATATAAAAAAAATATTATATTTATAAAGAGCAGCATCTGAAAGATGACAGCGAATAAATTGGGGAATGGGGAACGGCAGATGAAGACCGGTCAAAGCAATAAGCGCAACTAAACAGTCGACAAAAAAAGCTTGTATATATATATATATATATAACTGTCATAATTAAAGTAATTTGGTAGAAAATTTTTAGCCAATTAACCAAAAAGACGCAGAAAATGCGAAGCGAGAGTCGAGAAAAAAAAATTGACAAGTTAAACAGAAAATTGGACAGACAACAAATGCTGCTTAGTTTAATACTTTAAAAAGCCATAATAATAGCATGAGACGATGATGCCAGCAAAAAAATGTTAAAATAAGATGCCCAATGATAGAGCCGAGTATGCACGGCCTAGAGTTACCCTGTCAACACACACACACACACATAAGCTAAAAAAAACTAATCAAAAATAAAAATTATCATAAAAATATTTATTTCATTTATCAATGCATTTTTTTTTATTACTAGCTTATTTCTCATGGCATCATTTTTTTATTTTATTTTCTTTCTGCATTTTGGCTTAAGGTATATAAAAAATAATCAAACAAAGCGGCTCAATAAGAATTACAACAAAATTTAAACCCATAGCAAAAAAAAAAACCATTTCGCATTTTTACGCATTTTATTTGGCGAATTTGATTTGCCGATCTTTAATATGAATTTTTATATATTGTTTGAAGTTTTCGACTTGTGCCGTTTTTTGGCTTTTTTTTTTTGGTTTTTATTTTGACATTTTTGCACCTCGATCAAAATGGACATCTTCGTCTGCTTCTGCATCTGCGTCTGCCTCCATCTGCGGCTCCGACCGCATAGTTTTGACGCACAATCAGCAGAAATCAGCAAAGCGTTAATAATGCCACGCCCTCGTCTGGCGGTCAGTCAATTGCCATCAAAGTGTCAAAGGAAATTTGTCAAAGTGTGCAGATTAAAAGTGCAACAAGACATTGTCCAAATGGGCGAAATGTTGCATGCTTTTTTGTGTGCTTACTTCACATTTTATTTTGTCTCAAATGAATCTAAAATCGAACACAAAAAAACAGTACAAATTAAATAAATTATGCTTATATTATTACTTAGTTAAGAGTTCAATTTTGTGAGTCCTTATTAACTTTATTATGAATAAAGTTGTCTTTTCCCATACATACTATTTGTACAAAGCGCAGCCAATTACTTCATTTATATTTTTTTATATTTAAAAAAATATATTTTAAAAACTAATTCATATTTTAGAGTTAGCTTTCGAAGTCAGTCTCCAATATTTTCAGGAAGTTTTGCATTTGGTATAGCTTCAACAAACTTGATCAAATATAAAAACGTTTTAAAGCTACTTGACTTAAGCAAATAATATGATAAAAGTATTGAGATGTATTTGAAAATTAATTGATTTAAGCTGACATTGTTGTATTTTAAGCCGATATCCGCATTAACAAAGTGCAAAGTATAAAAATCAACTATTTAACTTTCCCAAAACAATCGCACTCTTTGAAACTTGGGGATTACTTTAATGTTTTTTATTGGAAGAATCTCAGAAATTTTCGACCTTGACCGTACGCTGATTATAAATTGAATGATATTCTTCAGCGGGCACTTTTGAGACATCTGAGTAATCGAAACAGTAGTGAAAAAAATACTTTGATAACTACATATGTGTGTGCGCGCGCGCGTGTGTGTGTGTGTGTGTGTGTGTACGTGTATCTCTAGTTGGTTATTCATTCAGTCAAGCGTTCATTCAATTTCGTTCGATAAATTCATTCATTGATTCAGACAAACGAATTAAACACAAAGTGCGCTCTCATTGTTTTTGTTGACCCACAGTTTTGTCACACACAGCTGACCTACGAATGGATCTGGCCGATGGGAGCCCAAGGCATTGGGGCCCACTTGGCTACTGTTCCAATTACTACCAGCTAACCCCACCCCATCAACCTCCCCGCCCACGTACATGCGATAATCCAAACACCTTCCGGCAGCTCTGTCGAACGCCTCGCACAAATTACAAATTATAATCGCAGCCACAGACAAAGGGCAAAAGAGACATGCCATAAAAATCAAAAGAGACAGAAACTCACCACAGTCACTCTGAATGCTTATATGTGTTTGCTGGTAGATTGTTGGAGGGGGGGGGAGGGGGAAGTAGGGTGAATTGCCGAAACAAACCAGTTGGCAGGCAAATCGAAAGGCAACAACAACAAACTACAACAACTCTCTGCGCACGCATGTCACTAAACCCGAACTCTGCTGCTGTTCTTGTTGTTGTTGTTGTAGCTCTCGGATTGTCGTGGTTTGTTGGGTGGAGGGGGGAGGGGGGACTAGGGTGGTGCCGTGAGCGCTGCTCGCTGTCTTCTTTGTCTGCTAAGCTGGCTCGTTTAAACTCCGCCTTTTATTTTCTAATTGATTTAAAGTGTGTTGACTTCCGCTGTCGATAATTTTGGTCCAGCCAGCGTGAGAGCAGCGGCGGCTCTGTTGCCTTCGATATCTCGCTTGCACTCACTCACGCTGACGCTTAGCCATCGCTGCCGCATGACAGACGCGTCGTCTCGCTCTGGCGCACGCATCAATCGCTAGCTGAACTTTCGCACCAATAAGCAGCCGCGACGGCAGCAATGTTGACGACTGCCAAAAAGCAAAGTAATAAAAATAAAAAAAAAAACGCGCTTGGCTGCCTTTTTACAGCAAATTGTTAATTAATCTTTAAGGTGGCCACGCTACCCGCCACCCGCTTCACGCTCTCAATCGCCCACCGGCTTTGTCTCGCTCTCTTTCTCTCTCTGGTTCTGTGTTCGTAACGTGCTCTCTAAATCTTTCTCTCTCTGTCTCTCCGTTTTTGGTCTGCGTGGGTGGGTGGTGTGCAAAGGAATTCGTTCGCCTGCTCTCTTCAGTGGGTGGTTGGGCTGCCTTGGCATTACAATTTTGACACCTCACGCGTCTGGCGTTGACGCTGACGCTGACGTTGGCGTTGGCGTTGGCGTTGCTGTGCCACAGCCTCTGTTTCTGCCTCTGCCTCTGCCCCTACCCCTGCCTCTCTACAATTGCCTGCTAAAGCTAGCAGGATGTTAAGTAAAAAGCATTTTAAAAGTTATTTTATGGCATTTAATGCAGTTTTGGATACAGAAAAACTGTACGTTTAGATACTTTGACTTGAAGTTTGTACAGACAGGACAGAGGGAGACAGAGACATATAAAGAGTGAGAGAGGGAGAGAGAGGGAGAGAAAGGGAAATAGAGATGGATGCGTGTAGTCTGTACTCTTCTGGCGAGGACTAAGCAGTCTCTCTGCTCACTTTGTGAGTTAGTATATGTGTTGTGTGTATGTGTGTAAGTGTGTGTGTGTGTGTGTGTGTGAAAATGGCGTACGTAACGGAAACGCTTTTATACAATTAGATGAGAGTACGTGGCAAGGATTAAGCATCAGTGGCAGGCAGCCTGAAATTGCTACCGTAGCCTGACTAGCTCTTCTTGCCGATTAAACGATTAAATAGATATAGATGTATATATATATATATAGTACACTTCTTATCCGATTGGATTGGCAAACTTTACGGTTCAAACGTGACATTAATTCGCATTACTAAAGATAATCTTTCGCCTATAGCAAAGCGTCAATTAAGGGAAAATATAAAATGATCTATGATGAAAGGGGAAAGTTAAATGATTGATTGAGTCTCAACATATTCTCACGTACTTATCAATCATAATTAGCAAAGACTAAGTGGAAAATAGATGTTATTTTATATTACATCAAAGCATGTTTTCTGCCACATCAAAGTTAATTTATTTTACTTATTGAAATCATTACGCAAATATTTGACATTATTTTAAATGGTAGCAGCAAAAAATCAAATTTAAATATACGTATTTTAAGACATAACAAATTTGATTATAATAAATTCTACATAAGTTGGCTGTGATTGTTAAGTTGGATTAAAAATAGTTTTAATGTAATTTTAATTTGTTTAGAGTATATTATAATTTTTAATTGGGTTTGTGGTAAGCGTCTCCTACCCCACAATAAATATATTCTTGATAAATATGAATATTCTTGATCAACACATAGTTTAACCTTTATGGGAGAAATTCCCTCAGTTTTAAAGATATCTACAGATAGTTTCCAAGTACGGGATTTGTTCTTGTATGAAAAGATAACCAAACAAAACTCACAAAATATGCGTGTTCAAAAATTAAAATTTTGATTATTTTATATTTTTAGAACGGTTTGCAATTCTCGGCATGTTTAAGATAGCTGAAATTTTCCTGCTAATAAATTTGACTAAATAATTGACAATTTCAAATCGAGCTAATAAGTGACGTGATTCGGTAATTGACCAAACTGGGCTGTTGGCTAACAAATGTGTCGTGCGGGCATTGTGAATAATAAAAAATCGATAACTAAAACATATTCTGGGGCCATAAAAATTGCTGACAATATAAACAAACAAGCAGTATCCATGCAATGGCCATGCAAAATGACCCATTACCATTAATTAGTTGCGTTTAAAACAGCAATGACAACATGAACAACAACAACAACAACAACAACATCAAACTAATGAAATGACCACAACCGATAAAACGATAAACAAACAACAACCACAACGACAACACCAAAGTTGTTGCGACAGTGACAATTTAAGTGCAATTAATTTTTACTGTTTTTCTTTTTTTTTTTGTATTTTATTTATTTTTTTACAATTTTGTTCTTATTTGTTTTGTTTGCAGCCAGGCAGCAACATGCAACAATCTAGTTCGGCCCAACTGTAGGCGTTGCAGCCTTGACAATTATTATTGTTGTTGTTGTTGTTGTTGTTGTTGCTTTTTGGTGTGTGTGTTGCCAAATTGTTTGTTGACTTTTCGCCACAGTTGCAAGTGCTGCAGCTCAACGAGCTAAATGCCGGGGATAACTTTCAACCTAAGTCCCCCTCTCAAAGCACCCCAACCCCCCTCAACACCCACTCCTCGCCACCCTCATGCTATCCGTTGAATAAATATAATGGAGCTATTATTAAATATAATTTGCTGTCACGCCATGCCGCACACGTAATGTTGATTATATTTTAATTAATTTCTATACTTTAATGCCTTAATAATTTCATTTTTATTTGCAAAAAAAAAAAAAAAAAAACAATCGCTTGACTAGCTGAGATAAACAGTTTCCTTAGCAAATACTTATTCGAATATTTTTGTATGAATATCTTTGTATATTTTGTAGATAAAAAAAAACTAAAAACACTTTTAATATTACACTCAGATATGAAATTAATTTAAGAAAATCGCTCAAACAAGTTAGAAATGTAAAAAATTCTTAAAATTAGAAAAGTTATTTTTAAAATTCGAAAATAAACAAGAAAATTAATTTTATGCCACTTTTAATTAAGCTGTTTGAATTTCATAAATATAAATGTGAAATCTGCAAATAAATGAAATAAGTAGCAAAGAATTTAATATTAGAGTGATGTGCATATAAAGGAAATTAAGCATATTTTTCTAAATTATGGAATTAAGACAAAAATATTACGATTTTTAGAAAAGAAATTAATTTTTGAATAATTGTTAAGTTACGCTTCAGGCCAAAAGAATGGCTAAATTCTAAAATGCTATGCGACTTTTTTTTCTACCAAAGCCATTTATATTTTGTGGTGGAGGATTATGGACTTGCTACGGTTTCATGGCAATCAGTTGCAGTGCATAACAGTTAGTTAAATGCAGGAGTCCATAATTAGAAACGGAAATATGTTGATCAACACTTCACTTGGCCGCTTAAAGTGGCTTAGAAAACAACCGAATTGAGTGCCGCAAAATCGAAAAAGAAAAAAAAAATAGAAGAAAAACAAAAATAAACACAACCAAAATGAAACCATACACCGAAAAAAGCAAACAAAGTGCTGTGGGTCGATGGACGGACGGAGGGATAGACGAAGGGACGGACGAAGGGACGTAATAACGTGTAACTGTAATTAAACGAGTCAGCGATACATGATTTTAACGCCTGTCGCGTAGCCACAAAAGGACGATAGAAGAAACGAGAGGACTAAAAGTGGACTACGAAACACCTGAGCCAAAAACAACAACAACAACGAAAACGAGGCAGGCAAGGTTCGCGTTGGCCGCTGGCCGTTAACAGGTTTACATTACCCTGGTGCGCTCATTGCGCTAAGCGGCTTTTAAGGACTCGGCCTTAGACGCCAACATGGCAAGCGGACACGGACAGGGGCAAGGGGAATGGGACATGGACACGTTTTGTGTTTGCCTAGTCCGACGGCGGGCAAGGGCAATGACGCCACAGAAAAACACTTTGTGCACCACATGTGTGCAGCTCTATGACTGCTGCTGCTGCTGCTCCTGCTGCTCCTGCTGCTGCTGCTGGTCCTCTGTCCTGTTGTGTCATGTCCTGACCAGTTTTGTTTTCATTGTGGCAAACATAAGTGACCAATTTTATGTGTCATTAAAATTGGACGCAGCCAGGACAAAAACTCTGGCTGTGTCTGTGTCTGTTTCTGCTGCTGCTGCTGCTGCTGCACGTAATTAAATTACACCTGTCCCTAAGCCCTATTTGGTAACACCTTGCCCCTTGCTCCCATTGCCCATGCCCATTGCTTTGTGGCAGGCGCAACACAGAAGCAACGCATAAAAGTTCATTAATGCTGCTGCGGCTGCGCAGCTCAACAAACTCGTCGAGAGAAACAGAGAGAGATAGAGAGAGAAAGAGAGAGGGAGACAGAGAGCTGAGAGCGCTTACCGGAAATGATATCCCTAGTCCGAAGTCTGGTCTCAGAAAGCCCTCTCATTCGATGTGTGTGTACATTCTGACATACATACATATGTTGCTGCATATCTGATAATAATTAGCCCAGCTTGCAACAACAAACATTTACAGTAGCCGCGTTGCATGCCCCGCAGCGTCAGCGATTGCCGTTGATAAAATATGAATACCAAAGATGAGAAGCAGAAGTAGCTCGCACGGGTTAACAGAGAGAAAAACACACACACACACACACAAACACACACACACACACACTACACACACACACACACACACTACACACACACACACTACACTTTCACAACCTATACACAAATTGATTCATTTCCGAAAATGTGTAAATGCAATTGAAATATTTATAAACTGAATAAAATTGAGTGAAAAATGTAAAATTATTTTATTTCTATTTTACTTTCATCATTAAAGTATAATAAATTATAAACAAAAGTTGAAATGAATAAAATTCGAATTGTCGCTTAACTTTCTTCAGTCACATTTTCAAAAATATATGTAAAATGTGATAAATCAGCGCAAAAATACGACATTTTTACTTATTACTTACAAAAAATGTTGATTGCGTAATCAGATTAAACGAAAAAAATAATCAATCAGTGCTTGATATATATATATATATATATATATTTGTATGTTTATGCGAATGTAATGCCCAAAAAATAATAAAGTTTATAATAATGTAAATTCTTCTATAAATAATGTTAATAATTTATTTTAATTTTCCAGTTTTAGCTTGAAAGGAAACTTGCATTTAATTTAATATAAACTTTTTTTTTTGTTATTCTATTCATTTTTTGGCCAAGTGTTTTTTTGTGAAGCGGACGGGAAATGAGTTACGCTTAAAATTGATATGACTTGATTCAATTCGATTCGATTCGATTCGATTCGATTTGATTTCGTTTTATGGTCGGAATCTGGCTCAGGCTTTCAATTTAAAACCAATCTTGTGGCCCAGACCTAAACGCCGATCATTAAAGGATCATTAGTGCTCATAATCTGATTATAATGCGCTCAGTTTGGCTCTGTTTTAGCTTGTTTTTTTTTTTGTCTCTGCTTCTTCTTTCTACTGTTTATATCGACGTTTTTTTTTATATTGTTCGTTTTATTTTGTTTTCATTTAGTTTAGTTTTCGTTTTATTAACAACTTTTACCTGACTTTGGACATTTCGGATGCTGGAATCAAAGTCAAAAATACATATTTTTATGACTTGGACGCCAATTAATGAAGCACATCCCGTTGGCTCTCGGATCGCGTGTCAGCGACAAATCTTCAAGCTGTATACGAACGTTGGACAGTTGAAGGGGGGTGGGGATGGGGACGGAGGGGGGATGGTCAGTCACAGGCTGACCCCTGCGAATGGGCATGGGAATGCGTGGTTTCAATCTTTGACTCTGACTCTGACTTTGGTCGGGGTTGAGTTAATGTGCCGGAAATAGAATTATGAATACGTTGGCGTGCGTAATTTATGCCGTTCAAAATGGCTCGACTTGAGACTTGAATCGAGTCGAGTCGAGTCGAGTGGAGTCGACTCTTGGCTCGGCTAATTGGTGGCGGTGATTGTCGGATCGCCAAGGCTTTTAGATTTATCTATGGCCTAGCACTAAATAAACTGCGACTCTTCACGAATCCTGCGCCCATATGTATGCATGTGTGTGTGTGTGTGTTGCATACGGGGCGTTATAATTTACACTTGAGCTAAAATATTGATACTCGAAAAGCAATTTAGATAAGGCCGATGCGAAGGCTCCGGCGACGCACACTGGAAATTCCGCTTCACACCTACCAGCCAGCCAACCGCAAGGTGTGAAAAGTTGTCCTTGTGTGTGTGTGTGTGTGCGAACTGTGCGTAATAGCCTCTAACTGTGTGTAAGTGTGTGTGTGTGCGTGCATTTGTTTTTGTGCCTTGGCTAAGTGCGTGCACTCAGCAAAAAAGTATATTCTGAAGACATGAAAACCGTTTTTTGACATTTTGTAAAAATAAATTCCCTTCAGTTAGATAAAATAAATATGTTTTAAATATTATGTTAAGTGCAATGTTTATTAAACTTCTAGTTTTAAAAATCCTCTTTGTAAAAAGCAATCTAATTATATTACATATTTATTATATTATATATATATTTGTACTGTTATTTCAGAAATTTTATTTCGTTTTATTAACAATTTAAATTTATGCTTTGATATTTTAAAGATGTATAAAATGTCTTATTACTATAATTTTTTTAATAACTTTAATTTTTCTTAAATACTTCTAATAGGGATTTAGCAAATGCAATTTTGTTGTGTGATGAAAATGTATTTATTTTATGTAAATAAAATTTCAAATATTATTTATATATATTTTAGATTATTTTTTTATATTTTATATAGATAATTCAGAAATATTTTCGCTTTAAGGTTTTATATATTAATGAGAATTATTGAATTCTAGTTTATAATTTTTTCTGAGTGTATCAGGACGCACAGAGCCACTGACTCAAGCTGGCTGCTAAGCAGGCAGGCAGGCGGGGCAGGCGGGCAGGCAGGCAGCTGTCACCTAGCCGAGTCTGCGCAAATAATAATAAAAAATAAAAAAAACAACAACAATGGCAACAACAACAAGCCATGTTTCGTCTTGGCCTTGTTAGAGGAATTCAAGTGCTACCAGCTGTCAACAAATGGTAAGCTGGCGTCGCCTGGCACGCCTCCACGCCTCGTTGCTGCACTCGTTGTGGCATTAATGAGTGCGATAACATCAAAAGGCTAGACATGATTTGTCAGACACATACGCGGCTAAGAGGTCAGCAGCAGTGGCAGCAGCAGCAGTGGCAGTGGCAGCAACTCATCAAGTGCAACAACTCTCACACCCCAAAGGAAGTCGCTGCTGCCAAATTGTGAAGCGTATAATTAACGTTCATTTATTTTCAAATTAACATTCGATCAGCGTGCAACACATTCGGAATCGGGAGCAGCACCAGCAGCAGGAGCAGGAGCAGGAACAGGAGGCGGAGACGGTAATCATTAACAAGTGTTGCCCAGCTTCTAATTTTGCAGCCGTCTATTTTACGCCGTTTTCAGCTGATATTTTTTTTTTAACAATTGTTCAATTTGCCATTGCAGACTGTACTTGCTTGCAGATAAATTGCCGCAGCTCCACAAAATAAAAAATAAAAAAACAATTTGTAAAATAAGCTAAGAAATTCCTTAATCAAATTTCATAAAGATCGGAAGAGAATCGCAGAAATATATATATTTATATATGAATTTTAATTTAATTGAACAATGTATTTAAAAGATGGATTCCCAGTCGAGCTGCCCCGACTATAGCATTCTATCTTGTAATTATTTCAACTCCTTTACTTTATTAATATTATTCTGACTCTGTGAGTTATTTATTTTAAATTTTTAATAACAAATACTTGAAATAACAAATACGTTTTTACTGTGTAACAAAATGTTGGCAAATTGATATTTATTTAACCTAAAACTAAGCCTAATATTTGCCCTTATTCAAACTTGACTAATTTCTTAAGTATTCTGGAAAAACTGAATATTCTACTATGTAAAATATATATACAATATATTTGTGTACTGGATAGATCTTGGATAGATCGATCAGACTTATATATTTGAGTTTGAAAATGAGCTGCTCAGAAATACAAATAATACAGTCAAGTTTAGATGCAGCTTAACTAATGGTTAACTAGTTGATGGCAAATTGAGTGCCACTTCAGTTAACTTTTAAGAGGCACTTTGCTGCCTTACAAACATCCCCTCCTGCCTCACCTCACCCTTCACAGCCCTGTTCAACCCCCGCCGCCGCTGTTTAAACTGACAGCTGACTAATGACAAAGTTGTTTTGTGTCCTGTGAACAAAGCATGAAAAAAATACATTTGAACACCCCGAAAACTTGACCGTGCTTAAAAACAAAGTTGCAACGCTTTCAGCCACAGCTAAATACCCCTTACCCAGTCCAAAAACAAGCGCGGCAAGTGCAACAGAACAAGGGGGGGGGCACGAAGCAAGCTTAAGAAATGATATCACAGGGATCAGGCTGAGCTTAAAATGCAGCGTTTAATAGATTAAATAAACATATTTATTTTTTTTTGATCAGTTCATTGGCGTGCAGAGTATCTGCTAGTCTGGCATTTTTTTTGGTGCTTGGCTGTTGCCGAAGTGCATTTCAGGCAATAGCAAAAAATGTGGCGCTAAAGAAGGAAGGACAAAAAAAAATGCAAAATATTTTTAATGCGAACACTTTTAACACTAATGGTGCCGGAATATTTAATTTGGCCAAAGCCAAATGCGATTGCGAGGGGGCTGCGGGGGCTGCGGGGGCTGCGGGTGCTGCGGGTGCTGCGGGTGCTGCGGGGCTGCGGGTGCTGGTGCGGCTGTTGGCCAAAAAGAACCGTTGAAAAGCAACGGCCCGAAAGCACATTAAGAGCAGCAACAACAACAGCAACAACAACAGCAACAACAACAACAACAGCCACTGAAAGAGAGGGAGAAACTGACTGGCAGGTGGATGGTACAACAACAACAACAACAACAACAACGGAACGGGCAAATGTACACCGCAAAACATGTCAAATGTGAACACAATCTCACAACCCACCCCCCAGCCCCCGTGACCTCTTCTAACACATTCACTCTCCCACTCCCACACCTTCCATCTCTCTCACTCTCTCCCTCTCACTCTCATATCTTGTGGCACTTACCCGACACGCAGCAGTCCACGCAGTTTGCCTGTTGGCAGCACTTTTGAGCCGGAGATGTTGGCGTAAATTTGTTAATTTGGCACCGATGACAACCAAAGCAAAAGCAGGAGAGCAACCAACCAACCAACCAACCACCCAGCCACTCACCACACTCAGCAAGCACCACCCAACCACGTTCCAGCAACAGGCAATAGTCGCACTTACATGCCTCCCCCCTGGCAAGGAGTGGCAAGGAGTGAAGCGTGGCATTGCGTTAAGGGGGGGAGAGTTGGAGGGCAGCAGGTTTGGGTATATATATATTTTTTTTTTCGCCGTATTTGTTGTTGTTGTTGTTGTTGTGCGCGTTGGTGTTGCGAGTTAAAATTGTTTTAATGCTGAGGCAAATTTATGCAAATTGCGCTCTTTTTGCATATTTAAAAAGCGAATACACGAGCACTTTGCCAAAGTAATTTGTTACATAATGGTGCTCCAGCTCCAGCATTGAGATGCTGTTGGGGTGTGGGCAACGGTGGGAGGTCCAAGGACAGCGGAGAGAGACAGGAAGCGAGCCGAGCGCCATGTTGGAAAAGTTTAATTTGCCATAAGTGCGAGCCATTTTGCAGCGTTTTCTGAACTTTTTAATGGAACCTACAAAAGCTGTCATCGCCAGCAAACCGAAAGAAAGAAAAACCTCCCAAAATGCTCAGCTTTGTGTGTGTTTGTGTGTGTGTGTTTGTGTGTGTGTGTTGGTGTGTGTGGTGTGGGAATGTGACAAAATTATGCAAATGCCATTTGCCTGTTAAAATATGTTAATGCTTTTCGCTCTCTCTGTTTCGCTCAGTGTAACACTCTCTCTTCCTCTCTTCCTCTCTCCCTCTCTCTCTCTCTCTCTCTCTCTCTATCTATCTCTTCAGCTATGCGCACTTTTTTTACAGTGAGTTTTCAGATTTTCGCTGCCTTTGATGATTTCAGCATTTTAACAGAGACACTTAACGAGCCACATGTGATTGAGGCAAGGATTAAGGAAGGGAGGGAAGGGCGGGAAGGAGGGAAGGAGGGAAGGAGGGCAGCACAAACAGCCAAAAGTTCAAATGTTTGATTAAAAAAAAATTAACTATGTATACAATAAATGTTGATTAAATTATTGTCTTTGCAAAAACCGCGTCGATTTGTTTGAATTTTTAATTGTAAATATGGTAAAAAAAAACTTGTTTAAATTATTTATATTTAACTTTGTAGCTATTCACTTAAGTTTTTCAAAACATAAATTTGCAGGCATTATATTTCTCTAAATTTATATAAATTTATGAATTAAAATTTATTTATTTAAGAAATAATATAATAGTATAAAAAAAAAAAAATAATAAAAAAAAAAAAAAAAAATATTATTTTTATTAAAACCGAATTGGCTTAAGATAATTTGGTTTCAAATTTTAAACAATGAATGGCTGCTTTCAATAATAATTTCTAACTTTAAGTTTTGCAACTTTCGTATTCTTTGCCTTTGCAAATTGATTTCTAAAGTCTATGAAAAGGTTTTTGAGAGCGCTGCTTTTGCATAACCACATAAATACATTTTTAATTAAATCACTACAGAAAAAAAATTTTAATTAAAATATATAAAATATTATTAAAAAAATCAAGTACAGCGAGAAGGTGCAAAGATTGAGTAGATGGACAGATGGATGAATGGTTGGATAGTTGGCTATGGGGACACAGCAATAAATTGCCACGCCCCAGAGACAAAAGCATATGAAAAATAATCATAATCTGAGCGAGATGGCGTGAGAGTGAGGGAGACAGAGCGAGTGCCAGTAATAAAAGCGACGGGCAACAAAAACTTGTCAACCTTTAACAATAATTGAGTCGTAAACTTTATCTAATGACAATTTATGCCGTTGAAAACAAAACAGAGAAACGAGTTGATAATGCACTCGACACCGGAAAGATCGAGATTTATATACATATATATATATATATATATATGTATTTGTATGTTCATGCATAAATTTTATTCTTGCGGTTTTAAATCATAATTTCAAAATGGATAACAATAAGAGTCATAAAAATGGTGTCTCATTAGCAATGCTGCCATTATTTACAGTTGCCGTTAGACTCGTAAGTCTTCCGAGCTGGGACTGGGCCTGGGCCTGGGCCTGGGTCTTTACGACTATTACGGCCTCCATTCGTTATAATTTGTATGTGTCAATTAGAGAAACCGCAGCTTCAAGCCCAACTCGGACTCTGCTTGCTTTTTGCCTCTCTCTCCAAGCGTAAATTTCTATGGTCAAGAGAGCGAAAGAGAGGCAAATAGTGGGAGGGGGAGCAAGCCACACTAATTAACTTAAATTTCAATTAAAATGTCTTTTGTTATGTGATTTTTATGTGGCCAGTTTGCCCATTAGTTCATAGCCGTGGCGAACCGGAAACTTTTGTCACCCAAAAAATGCTAATGAATGCGCACGTCCGCTGTGCCCCTCAATGCCTCTCTCCCCTGGGACCCTCTGCACCCAAAATGTCACCTACCTGGAAAACTATCTATACACAAACAAACAAAGTGGATAGTGGAGTGCTCGTTATATTCATTTGATACCATTTCATTTGGGTGTATCGTGTTTATTTGTTAATTTTTGGCCTTTCCCATTTTATGTATTTTGTTTTTTTTTGTTGTGTGTTTCTTTTTTATATTTATGAAAATTTCTTCATTAGCACATAAATTAAGTTTAATTACATTTTAGTTGGCTTTATTAAAAATCATCTGGCTCAACGACAACTACAAACAAAAATGTTACAATGAAAATTGAGTGCAAAATGGCGTCAGCAGCGAAAATGCGCCATGAAAAGTGGCGTTTTTCAAGTTATGTAAATTGTTCTGGAAATGGAAATGGAAATTGGTGCTATATATATTCTATTGTGCTTAAACTATGCACAGATATAGTTATGTAAATCCACAACTACAGCCTACATTAAATAGTTTGTACTAACGCAAGTTGCTCGAACTTATATGCAAATTAATCTTCAACTATACAAAAATTATTTTGTTTATTCACATAAAATGTGTATAATGAATGAATAATAATAATAAGTAAGAATTTTTAAGTTTTTTAATTTTATAGGTATAGTGAAATCAAAATATTAATTGAAGAATGAAAAATGTTGTTACATTTTTTGGATTTTTTACATCTTTTCAGTCGATAAAATTTATTAATATTTTATTATATTTTATATATCATATTTAATTAATTCCTTACATTTGCTTTATTTAAATTTACTTTTCAATTGTAAGTCAATTATTTTTAATATTATTTTGAATTTTCTGAATATATATTTTTTAAATTGTGGTCATTAAAAATTTAAAAAAAAAAAAGCTGCCTTGTTCTAATTAAAAGTCGGTTAAAATTTTACAGATATGATCAGAAGCAGCTAAATAAGAAAAAAGTTAAATAGGTGTTATTATTTAGTGAGAAAGACCCATTTTAGCCATAGCCTTTTGGTCAGTATAGCAAGCAGATTTTATATATATTTATATAGAAATATATCTCAAATGTGATGTGGCAAGCATTAAAAATGCATCTAGCTGCAATTATGGAGTAAGCACGTAAACACATTGAACATAACTCAATGTGTGGCAGGCAAAGTGGTCATAAAATATGATATAGTGAAGAGTCCATTGTTATTGTTATAGTTGAGCGGCAATCTCTGAGAGAGTCCCTTGAAGTTCCCAAATATATGTTTTGTTTTTTTTGCGTTACAAGTTGCAAATTACATGTGATTATGCGATATACCCCAGTAAAATACCCTATCCACAAATGTGACACTCGTTGGGGTACGCACCTGTGAGAACCCCTTTCTAATTATGCCCCATGACCGTTCTATCACCTCATTAATCACATTCCATTAGCCTGGGTCGGGCCAATCGATTGTCAAATGCTCAGGCAAAAAAAAATACACTTGGAGGAAAAACAATTATATTTATTTATTTTTATCGTTGCGTATTTATCTTAATTACTTTTTCTCTATTGAGTGGCTGTCCTTACAACTGTCACTGCTCTTGCCCCAGCCACTGCCACTGCCCCCACCTCCATCTCGTACCCCTTCTCAACTGTTATACAATTCAATTTGGTTTGTCGGACAGCTGGAAAACGACAGCAAACACACTAAAACAAAAACAAATCCAGAGACGACAAAACAATTCAATCAACTGAGGCTTACTTGAAACATTTGTTGTTGTTGTTGGTTGTTGGTTGTTGTTGTTGCGGCCTGTGTTATCACCAATTGATATCCTTTTTAATGATACGAGCTGACCAAACCTTTTTCAAGCGGCTCAACAATTAGAGAAGACTTCGGTTCAACCGATTGACTGACGGTTAGCCTCATTGTCGCGTCATCGTCATCATCATCATCATCATCATCATCATCGTCGTCATCCTCATCATCATCATCATCATCGTCGTCATCCTCATCATCGTCGTCGAGTCGTATCAATTTACTCTGGGCGGTGGCGGTAATAGAGACGGTAACAAGTCGGGCGGGGGCGTTGGCGGTGTCGGGGAGGGCAGCACAAATATGTCATCAAAATGTGAACGAGATAAAGATAGAGAGAAAGAGAGAGAGAGAGAGAGAGAGAGCGAAATGATGTAGTTTTGATTCACCGCAAAACAAAATAATTCATCAATCATGCACACTTGACCGGACCGGAGCGGACCGGGCTGGACTGGACCGGACTGTGTCCGTTCGACAAACCAAATGCACACTGTACAGTGGGTCACAACGGTATGCCACCAGACTGGGATCAATGTGCGTTCAATACTGCAATTAAATATGGGTACGTATCTATATATATATATATATCAGTCTATATATATATATATATATATATATCACTCTATCATTCTAAAATTAGAAATTTGTGCTTTGATTTATTTAAAGAAAAGATTTTCAACAACTTGTTCTAAATTTTAATATATAAAAAAAACTTTTGAATGAAAACAATCTATATAAATATATATTATATTGTATATTATGTATATATGTCTATTATATCTAATTTTATTGACAAGTATATTAATAGGCATAACAAAATAAATATCAGAAGAGTTAAGTAGACATAAAATTGATTTTATATTGTATATATATATATATATATGTGTATATGTGATAGAACTTTTTTCAACAAAAAATCAATAAAATATATTTGATCAATTCTAAAATCATAAAATAATTCGTCTAATAATTAACTGACTTATCCAAGATACTTTGGAAAATATTTTAAAATACCCTTAAACTAATTTAACTTGTTCCACAGTGCCACTTGTTCAGTTAGGTATAGGTATCTTTATCCCGTTCGTCACATATATATATTATATATATTTTCGTCTGGCCATCAGGTAACATTAGAGAGCAGCCGCCGCATCCTTTAACCAATTTGATGCCTCTGTGACAAAAAATCAATCACAAATTGGGCTCAATGCGTGGGTCGAGTTTTAAGGTTTGTGTTTTTTGAAGTTTTGAGGAATTGGTTATTGGTTGTTGGTTGTTGAGTGTTAAGTGTTGGGTGTCCTCGAGAGTGCCACGCCCCACACTCAAATATGGGCTTGAATGACTTTCGCACGCTTAACGACTGAGCAGTTTCAATCAATTTGAGACAGTGCCAAGTGGCAAGTGACCAACTAGCCAAGTGCTCAAGTGGCCAAGTGAATGGCATGTTATGGAATTTGGCTGCACACAGTGAGAAGCCGAGTGCTTTGCGTATTAATGCCAAATTGGCGAACGTTCAAAATGTAATCAATGCGGGAGATGCGTACAATGTAATTGAAACCGATCAACACTGTGCTATGTGTGTGTGTGTGAGTGTGTGTAGTGTGTGTGTGTGTGTGTGTGTGTATGACGAGGAGAGGGGTCAACTGTGTGGAGTATGTGGAGCAGCAAAGGCACTGACAAGGCTTTTTGACCAAGTTAAGTGCTCATTAATGCGTAACACGGAGATTGGCTTCAAAAGCCATGCACCGAATGCCTTTTAATTGTTATTAAATTACCACACCAGGCACAAAGCCACTAAGCCCAGAGCCAATAAGCCCAAAGCCCAAAGCCCGAGAGCCAAGTGCGTTCACATGAAGCAAATGTGAATGTGAATGTGAATGCGAATGAATGTGAGTTGCAAAAAAAAATATATATAAATAATAAAAAAAAATATAAAGAAAACAAATAACAAAAAGTGTTTCAGAAGATTCAACACCCTTATATAAAATATATATCTATATATATTATCAAATATCATAATTTGAACTCAGTCAGACACATTTTCAACAACTTAATATTTATATATAATTACGGAAAATTTATCTTACTTTTTTCCTCTTTTATTAAACTTGTTTACTAAATTTTACTATTTATTTTACTTTTCCCGTATTTCCATAGTTCTTGCAATAAATATTTTCAATTACATCATTTAATTCATTATAGGAATATAAAATTTTAGCAAAACAAAACTAAAAAAAAAAAAAAAAAAAAAATTACAAATAATTAATAAAATGTGTAACAATTATGTCTACTGCTGAAAAATCAGTAAACATTTAACTTTTCGTATTTTAAATATTGTATGTCAATTTATTGAAATTATTTATTTAACTCACACAAAAAGAGTTCTTTTATCAAATTGCTTACTTTAAATTTTAGACTTTAAAGTATTTTCATATGATAAATATTTTTAAGACAGATTTTGCAACAAAATGCGAATAACTTTCTTTTTTGTAGGGTATAAAAGAATACCCCGATCGAACTCGGGCCGAGCTCTTTTGAACCACATGGGTGGCCTGAGAGCATTTTAATATATATTTTGATATAAATATTATTTAGCGCTCTATTGTTGTTTGGCTTTCGATTTAAAATGCGATGATGATGATTTTGCATATTCGAAGCCATTCGAAGAGTTTGCATAGCCGTGAAGTTCATTCAACTGTTCAACAGCTCTGCCCCGGGGGCAAGACGGGGTCGGTGCTGTTGCAGCAGCACAGTAGCACAAATGGAACGGCGACGGATAGAAAATCGAAATCCAAATTATTGACACTTGAGGTGAGACAAACGAAGGGCCAGATTCATATAGTCAGAGTCGGAGTCGGAGTCAGAGTCGGAGCTAGGGGGCAGAGGGCAGAGAATAGCGCATTGAGGATAGCAATGCCTGAACAATCAGCTGCTTGTATTCAACTCATGTTCGTGCCCAAGCTACCGAAAATTGTTCATTAATGAAACATAATTGATTTCATTCATTAATCATTAAGCGTCGCCCGATGGACGAGTTGAGAGTTGAGAACACAGAGCTGCAGACCCGGAGACCCAGAGACCCGGAGACTCGGAGAGTGCGTGTTAGATACTTCCGCTCTCAGCTCGCAAAAAGGGTTAAGCGATGACGCAGCTTACATAAAAAAAAAAAAAATTATATATATATATATGTGCTATGAACTATGACTTTCACTTGACAAACACACACACACACAGAGACACAAGATACACACACACACACACACATCTGGTATGCTCAAATTACAGGCAGGCAGATCCAAATATTCACATATATCATCTTCCTAAACAGTGCACATTATTTATGCCATAAGAAAACAAAGATTTGAAAATTAATTCTATATTCATTGTCGTAGCTGAAATACTCTTTAAACTACCATTCCAAGAATATATACGAAATATGCCAAAGATATTATTTATAAATTGCAGCAGGAGAATTATAGAAATTCTTAAAAAAAAACTTTATTTTTAATTTTGAGTTGAAATAAATATAATTTTAATTGCAACCAAATTTTATTGAATCATTGATAAGCTAAAAATCATATTAATATTATTTTTTCTATATAATTTAATTTATTTAATATTAATTAAATTAATTTAATTTAATTTTTTTATATTTTTATTTAGAAGAGGGCCTACAAAATTATAATTCTACCATTCTCTTACTGATTTAATATTGAAAACAATAAAACAAAAACATAAAAAAAAATATAAATTGATTTAGCTTAAATAACTTAAATAAAATTAAATCAATTATTATATTTAATAAAAAAGAATTTCATATATATAATAAAAATGTAATATTTTTATATGATGTAGAAGTGGTTCTGTTGCAAGTTCAATGAAGTAACTGAAATGCCCAACGCTTGCCGCATGCCTCTCAGGAGGGAACTTAATAATTTTGATTTAGAATGTGCGCAGGCGCAGCTCAAAGCGAGCCGCAGTCCAAGATGACTCCACATGGTATATGGGCAATGTGACAAATTTATGAGACGGCGATCCCCAAGAAATCACTTGGCCTGTGTTGTGTGTTGTGTGTTGTTGTGTGTTGTGACAATGAAAACGGGGCTAAAAAGGTATGGGTCTATTGAATTGCCCGCACGAAGACCAAGAGCAAGAATCGAAATGATGATGGGAGAGGGAGGGCAGAATGGGAGGCAGCTTCAAGTTGTAGTTCAGTTTCGGCTTTCGGGGCACCTTTGTGGAAGTGTGTTTTGTGTTTTGGGTGTTAAATTTATGTTTGGCTTTTAGCTAAATTCAAATTCTATCGCTCAATTATGTTGAGATAAAAGGAAATTGCTGCGACATTAACACTTTCTTAATCTGATGTTCTGAATTTATATGCGGCCGAGGAATTTAAGGCGGCGTCTCCTCAATGCATCCCCAACAACGCATCGCATTAATGCCACGCGCAGCTAGCGGGTCCGACAGATCTTGAAGGGGTCCAGAGCAGAACATAACCAGGCTGAACTGAAACTGGCCTGAGATGTGCCCGAAAACCGAAACCGAGCGCTGTTTATTTTAAAATTTATTACCAAAATTATCGACTAAACGATGCAAGCAAAAACAATCGATAAAAGTGAATTCTTTTAGCCGGCTCGATGGAACGATGGTCGGAGGATGCGCTGAACTGGGACTGGCCCGTTGCCAGTTTAAAAGCCATTGCATTAAACGTCAAGAAAAACCTTTTAATTTGCTTGTAACAAAAATTTGTTATCTCCTAAACTGTGCCATAAAAAACGAGAACGCAAACGAGCCAGCGGCAAAGCTGAGCTCAGCTCGAGCCCGAACCCGAACCCAAACCCGGATCCATTTTAATATATCACGGGCAACATGTGTGTGTGTGTGTGTGTGTGTATTGGAAATAGGAATGGGAATTGAAATGAGTATGGAGCATCGAGGAGCAACAGTCGACATTCAGTCTGGGCATGTCTCAGGTCGCTCGATTCCCGATTCCCGATTCTCGACTCTCGAAACTCGACTCTCGGCTGGCTCTTAAAAGGTGTTGATGTTTAAGTTTAACATTGTTTCTCCTTATCGTTATAGTTTAGTGGCAGCAACAACAAAAGCGGCCCAAGCCCAAAAACGAAAAACATAACACACACAAAAAAATACAAAAATAAAAATAAAAATAAAATAAAATAAATAAACAAACAAGAAAGAAAAAGAAAAAAAGAATTAAAATAAAGATCAACTTTTGGCTTTGAGTTCGGCTAATTGATGCAACTTTTATGGCAGTGCCTAAAGAGCCGAGAGAAATTGTATAGTTGGAGTGAGTATTTTTAGCTCACGTTTACAACTCGACGATAAGCATCGCAGCACTTGAGATAACACCACCAGCAACAACAACAACAACAACAGCAACAACAACAACAACTAGCTGAAGTGGCTTGTTGGCATCTTGTGGAGTATTTGGAGCACTCGCGTACAACTTTTACATTATGCACTTTGAATACATCTTGTGCGATAAGCTCGACTCTTGTTCCTGTTAGTCCAAACCCTTCCTTAGTACCCCCCCCCACACCACTTGTTATCCTTGCCTCAGCCCTACGTTTACGCTGTTGTTGCCGGTTGTTGTCTCCGCTAAAATATATTCATCACAGCGCCCAACTGATAGTCGGCTGGACGAGACGAGCAGCGCTTTAATGAATGACCAGTTCCAGTTTCAGTTAAAGTCTCTGTCTTGGTCGTGGTCCGCGTACCGATCTTGGGCTGAAGGTAGGTGTGCTAATTGATGTGCCATCTCATGGCCAGGGCCTGACGCACGTTGCAAGTTGCGCGTTGCACGTTGCACATCGTCGTACATCGGACATTGGACAACAGACGCTGAACGACCGGACGACCGGACATTGGACGTTGGCGCGTGGGCTTATCGCGCCCAAAGTTGGGGCGTCATAAAGTTGCACGATGTCAACGCGCCAGCCTCCAGCCCATGGCTCCAGCCAAAGTCGCAACGCACACACACAGCACACACACACACACAGACAATATCTGGGCTGGCTAATGCATCAATTTGTGCGGCAACTATTTGATTTATGTGCTGTAAAAAGCGCCTGTGGAGTCAAATACGGAATGCGGACATTCAAAACCTCAAAAAACATTGCATTTTTAGAGATATTTTATATATATATTATTTCGCTTGTATTTGAACTATTATTTCATTTTATATCCATTTATTTTCTATTGAAATCAATAAATCTAAAACCTCAGCCTTATCGAATAAATATAAATATAAAATAAAAATTACTTGGCAATATAATTTGTATGCCTTAACACTTTAATTTCAATCTGAATGTTGGAAAAACATTTTTAAAATTTTTTCTTTTCTTTTTGAATTTTTCTAGCATTAACTAGCATTAATATCAATTAGATAAATATATATCTAAAACTATGTTCTACTACGATTTGGGCTTTAAACCAGTTTTCAAAAGGGAAAAATATATTCAATTAGCAATTTTGAAAACCTGTACTGACCTCAACTTATGTAAGTGGAAGATTCAAAAATATCTGATTAGATTATGCGAAATAATTCTATTATTGGGTAAATATTCACCAATTCAATCAATTTGTAAGCCACTAAATTTTAATTGACAATACAAGCTGTAAGTTTTATTTTATACTGGAATGTCAAACAATAATAAAATATAAATAAATAATTTAAGCTAATATTAATGCTTAAAGCCTAAATGTGTGCGCACAATGCCCAAAATACCTAATATTCTGTCATTATTAATGCCATTCATATCCTACACAATATCAATCCCATTTTTTTTTTTCTTTTTCCATTTCCGTCTTTTCTGTCTGCTCGTTCAACTATTTATCTAAAATGTATTTTTCTATATGTCAGCCTCGATTTGGTTGCCATACAAAAGACCACTTAAAATCGATGCCAATACAGAATTTATATTAAAGGCACACTTATAAAAATTATAGACAAAGATGGCGATGAGAGGGCAGAGAGCGGGGTTATCAAATGGAGAACTAGATAAATGTTGTACAAATTGTTAACTGCTTTTTTATGTTAATCGTTAGACAAACCATAAAAAAAAAAAAGAAAAGACAAAATCAAAATCAAAATCAAAGCGCACAACAAACGCAGTTCAAAAAGTCAGGTGAATTTCGATTTCAATTCGAAATTATAAAAAATGTGTTCGACTTTAGATTCTGAATTAGTCGAACAAAAAGTCAGAATTTGCACTCACCTCGCCACTCGCTGCTGTGCCTCTGCCTCTGCCCCTGTGTTGCTGCCACTGCCACTGCCTCTGCCCCTGCCTCTGTTCGTTTGTGTTCAGGTCGGGCAAATGGCTTGCTAAGTGGTTTTAACACTTTTATAGCGTTAAGTTTTTAATTTTATTCGCTAATAAATAATTTAAGTCAATTTTCAACATATCAAAGATTGTGCGTTTTGCCCTCCACGTTTTGTCTTCGCCTCGAATTCTTTTTGCTTCCATTCGATTTGATTCCACTCCACAAAACTATATAAATGAACAAACATAGATCTGCTCACTCCCAGCTCGTTGCTCGTTCCCAAAATTCATTCACTAAAAATAAAAATAAAATAAAAATAAATATAAAAAACACTCACGATTGTTAATGTGAATCGGCGTTAATGGCTCACATTCGAATTTGAATGTTGTGGGTTTTCAACAAATTTGACGACAGTCTTTGTTGTTTTTTTTTTTTGTTTAAAATGACATTTAAGTAATTATCTAATTAAGTTAACATTTTGCCTAAAGATAAGTGCTAAATTATTTATTTTCCAATTTCAATACATTTCCCATCTCACCTCTCAATCCACTTTTACACTTTTATTTATGGCATTTCCCTCAAAATGCTGTATTTTACAAGTGATTTTATGAAACTTTTAATTTATGGTTAAAAACGAGTTTTATGCCAATCGACTATATTAGTCTTGGCCCTTTAGACAGATTCCAATGAGCCACAAAATATTTTAGCCAAGAGTATTTAATCTTCGGCTTGCCGAGACTATTTTAATTGCCTTTTGTGGTTTTTTTTAAATGCATTTTTATGGAATTTGCTAAAACGCCACCTAAGATAAATTTTGTTGGCGATTATCTTTTGAGCTGGTTTTTATTAAATTATACTGTGATCTTTGTGTTGCCATAAATTTTGTATTTGTGTTCGCATTATTGATTTGTTTGCTGGTTTTTTTTTTTTTTTTTTTTGTTGAGCTCCAGTTTGTCTGATTAAACAAAGCAACAAAAAAAAAGAGTGCTCAACCTGCAGATACCCTGTATTCAGGTGTTAAAAACCAACTTAGAGTTGATTGGTTGTCATACATTTTTTTTTTATCCTCTACCATTTCTCTTTTACTCTTTCACTCACTTAAAATCTCTTTCGTTGCAGTCAGTAAAAAATAAAAAAAAAATGTATTTTAAAAAATCAATTTTATCAAGGCCATGTAATCAAATCTGTGTATGGATTCAAGTGTATGCAACAATTGCCTTAATTCGTTGGTAATTCGAGATGCTTACAAAGTTTCAGTTTGCTGTATAACAGAGGAGGGATGCGGCGGGGGGAGGATCCGGCAAGCAATGCCGTGTCACCCGCTCGACATTCTGAATCAAATGTACATCAAAATAATAATCAAAAGTAATTTGCGACAGCAGGAATAAATGCACTTGAACCAAAATAGGCATTAGAGTCATATCCCCATCCCCATTCTCATTCCCATTCTCATCATCATCATAGGTCTCATTCCCATTCCCATTTCCATTCACATCTCATCCACATTCATATCCTGACAAGTGCTGGCGGCGGGCGGGTTTTGCTCTGGTCACATAGCGTATGCTATACGCCGACGGGGTGCTCCTGGGGTGCTCCTGAATTGCTGCTGCTGCTGCTGCTTCCACTTGGTTTACCGCGCACATCAACACCCTCAGCTAATTGATGACAAATCATTATGAGCCAGCCAAGCACTCGCACCCAAAGCCAATTTTGATGAATGGAAATGGAAATGGAAATGGAAAATGGATGTGGAAATGAAAATAGAATTGGGAATGGGAATGGGAACACAAATAGAAGTGAACATGTGGATGATGATGTTGCTCTGAATGTGGATTGGCCAACTGACGTCGAACATTTCGGCTGACAACTGTCAAATTAGCAGCCGAGCAAACGAGCAGCCAAACACAAAAGGAATTAAGGCCAAAAATTACATTCAACATTCAACATACAACATACAACATACAACATAAAACAGTGCCTGCTAAAAGCGAGAGGACAAAACAGCAGCACGAGCCAAGGACGCCCTGGACTCCCTGGACGGTGCTCACAATATTCAAATTGTGAACATATTCAACTCCGATGGCCACGAGGGTTGCCACTACTGTTCCTTGGCTAAACTGAGCTTAAAAGCCACAGAAAAATTAAAAAGACATGCTGAAAAAGTTGCTTGCAATTTTTATTTTCAAATGATTTACAAATAATTTGAAATCTTTACTTAGAAAATTTATTGGGTGAGCAGCAAAAATTTATAATTATTTATAAATAAATTTAAGTAAGTGCAAAAAAAAAAAAGTTATAATTTCTTGAAAAATTATTAAATATGTGTTGAAAATATAAATAAATATAAATTATTTCAGCTATAAAACTGGCATTAGGTAATTTGAATATAAATCTCAAAACAAATTAAATCAAAGCTGATTTAAAAGTGCGTTAAAAAGTACTAAAGAAAAAAAAAAAAAAAAAAAAAATATTTATTTTATATGAACTTTAATAACTATGTAAATATTGTGCAAACAGTTTCGTACAACCCTCGCAATTCATCCCCGTTGCTGATGGGAAGGATGATGGGGGGAAGGGAACGGGGAAGGATTTCGTGTCAAAGAGACTGTGTGGCAGGCAGAATCGATGCATCGCATCGCATCGCATCGCCTGCTGTTGCCATTTGGGCAGTGGCACAATTGAAAATTGGCTCAGGCCGAGAGTCGAGAGTCGATCGAATCGAAGTCGGAGGCGACTCGAGGCACGGGTAATTGGATCCCATGTGCAACTGTTTGTTTTCTTTTTGTCCTGGGCCTTTTGTTGCCTTTTGTTTTGCGCAAATGCGACTTTGCTGGATATTTGGGAACAAGTTAAAGTTGCACTCGCCGGCGCACTGAATTTGCCGCCGGCACCTCGCACAGCTTGCGGTCCATTTGCGCACGCGGACAGGGGAAACCTGGTCGGACGGAACCCTTGACAGCCCTCGGTTGGTAAGTCATGTAGCCGTAGGCGCAGTTTAGTCACACTTCAGTTGCCAGTTGCTGGCCAGTTGCACGTCGACAGTTGCCATTTGTCGCATTTGCCCAACATAGTCCCAGTCCCAGTCCCAGTTACAGTCCCAGTTACAGTCACAGTCCGTTACAAAAGTCTTGCCACGTGCCGCAGCGAAACAAAAGGCTTGACTTTTGGCGCTCTTACAACGGCACACTCACAACCCAAGGGGGTAGACCACACACACACACACACACACACACACACATACAGGCACGAAGAGACACTTGACTAACGGCACTTGGCCCTGGCGCCCCTGAAAACCCAAAGAGTATCGGCTTACCCAGCCTCGGTGAGAACCTTTGGCATTGGCGTGTGCCTGGGCCAACGACTCCACCAAAAGACAAAAGACATGCCACATGGCATACACTATGTGGCATACACAATATATATACATGCCATATGCCATATGCCACATGGCAGATGAATTCAGGCTTTGGAGCTCTGATTGCGTTGCACAGTTAGGATTGATTGAAAATTGGTAAACCGCAAATGCAATTGCGAAGCGAATTGCAAATCGATGATGAGGATGAGGATGAGGATCATGTTGATGCCGAAACTGAATTTCTTTAGCTCTGCATCCAAAGCTACACAGCGACAAAAATCAATGTTTTACATATTTATTTGTTATTTAATCAAAATAAAAAAAATAATACAAAGCGTAAATATTAATTTTATTGTATTTTTGTTAGAAAATTCAATAAAATTTCAATTGTATTTGCATTGCACAGAAATTTAAAAAAAAAAAGCTAGAAATTAAAGTAACAATATAAAAAATATTGGGTTTTTCTTCTAAAAATTAAATTCTTTGAATTATTTATTCTTTAATTTAAGCATTACAAAAACACAGTTTCCCATTTCGTTTTTATTTAACTGGCAATAATTTTTTAATGTATCTATCTGTCTCTCTCTCGCTCTCTCTCTCTCTTTTTTAGTCCTTCCTTGGATTAGCCAGCGGCAGATCTTCGATAGATATTGCAAAAATATCTCAAAATTGTTGACTGAAATTTATAAAAACTAGAAAAATAACATAATAAAAATATATTTGGTTTTTCTTCTAAAAATTAAATTCTTTGAATAATATATTCTTTAATTTAAGCATTACAAAAACACAGTTTCCCATTTCGTTTTTATTTAACTGGCAATAATTTCTTAATGTGTCTATCTGTCTCTCTCTCTCTCCCCCTCTCTCTCTCGCTCTCTCTCTCTCTCTCAGTGGCAGATCTTCGATAGATATTGCAAAAATATCTCAAAATTGTTGAGAGATTCAAGCTTTCTGCTGATAAACCCCAAATAATTTTTATCTTATGTTTTCAGTTGCTTTTTTTGAGCACACAAAAAACTATTTAAAATTAATCAAAGCATTTTTTCTTTTTTAATTTTTTTTTTTTTTGCTGTGTAAATAAAACGCATGCAAATTGGGCCGCAGGTTCAAAACCAGTAGCCGCCAAAAGCCGCTGTTGTTAATGTTGCTGTTGTTGTTGCTGTTGCTGTTGTTGCTGTTGTTGTTGTTGCTGTTGTTGTTGCCGCTGTAAGCCGCAGACGCAGTCAGTCTGAGTAATTTGCAGCGTTTAACTGGCGACGAGGGCCACCGGCAAATCGATTTCTGTAGCTGCTGGCGCCACAAAGCCATTTACAATAATTTAAAGGCAGCTATGTTCAGAGCAGGCGGCACAGCTACAACTGTGACTCAATATTGATTCAACGTTAACCTTGTCGTAGCGCCCTGCAGCCCCCCTTCGTAGCAAATGAACCCTTGACCTTCGGCTACATCAATTTCGCACGGCTTCCGTTTGCAGTTAGTGTTGAAATGTGGGTGGTTCGAGGGGGGAGGAAAGGAGCTTCTGCTTTCCGGCCATTGATCGAGGGATGTCTTTGGCCAAGTTGTGTCATCTAATTTGATAAACACGCATTTAAGCGAGCACAAATTTATTGATAACGGAAACGGGAACGGGAATGGGAACAGGAACGGGAACGGGTCCACAACTTGCGCCATTGTGCGCAACAAATTGTGTGTGTAATGAAAAGCAGCAGCAGGAACAGGAGCAACCAACTCCCAAATTCAACTCCAACCCCAAAACCCAGTTTTTTTAATGCTTAATATGCAGTTGTTGGACGGCTCGTGTCCTGTGACAAATTAGCCTCACAAAGAAAGCACCATAAAAAACGCACAGGAACTGAGGGGCATAACAAAAGTTGTCAATTAGCCAGGAAAAGATGCGACGACGCTGAACGCATTGCAGCAGCTTCCGGTGTGAAAGCATTTTGTCAGCTCGAACGCACACAAAGAAGAAGAAGAAGAAGAAGAAGCAGCAGAAGAAGAAGAAGAAGTTCACAGAATTCACAATCGTCTTGTTGGCCCAAAGATGGCCCACAGATGGCTCAAGGGGAGCATCGCAAATTGTATTTATAATCAGCATGGAAAGCAATCCCAGCCAAATCAAGACTAACCAAATCGATTTCAATTTAATCTCGATTCTGGCCGAATCTGGCCATTAATTATGCTAATGCCAACTAAATATTCAATGAACTGTGATATGACAACTAAATTATGCATAAAGTTTCCAAGCACAAAAAAATAACAAAAAAAAAACCAAAAAAAAAAAAAAAAAACGATGCTTAGCTGAAATAATTTTTTTTAGCATCAACTGCAAATTGTCCCAAACAATCGTGAAAACATTGAAATTAAATTAATATGCTCTACTTGCATCAAATTAAAAGTTCAAAACTTCTAATTTTTTAAACTAATAAAATCAGGAATTTATAATTTGCACAGTTTACCAGTTAAGATAAGATTATACAAAATATAATGAAATAAAAGGCATATTTTACACCATTTATATAAATCGGAACAGTTTAAAAAAAAACTTTGTAATCCTATTTTTTTTGCCTTGCAAAAATGCAAACTATTTTTTGCTTTATTCAAATTAAAAAAAAATGTTACTTAAATTTGTTAAATATTAAGTTCTATATTCTAAGTCGATATTAGATAAAGAACTACATAAAATAAATAAATATTTTCCGAAGCTGAATTTAATTGGAAATTCTTACGAAATTTTGAGGTGAATTTTTAGTTTTAAAGTTTTTTGTAATAAAATAGATAAATATGTTTATTGGCATTTCAGATTCATTTGCTGGATAAATAGCCATTTCAAACTTCAAGTTTTCATACTATCTTAATTGGTGGCAGAGTCTGTTGCATGTGCTACGCATTTCTGCTCCGTCGCCTGGTGTTGAGATGGAGTGCAGCTTGTGATCCGTGCTGATGGCTAACGAATTGTAATGGCTGTGAAAAGTTTCGCACGGTCGTGCGGCACTCATAAATTTATGAGTGGCACTCGAAAAAAACAAAAAAAAACAAAAAAAAAACAAAAAATTCAAATCGCCGGCAAGAAAATAAAAACCGCAACAACATAATCAATTTGTTACAGAGGCGTTATGCATCGAGCGACGGAACGACTGAACGACTCCCAGGATCAAGGATCACAGACCTAGTTCGCAAGTTGTACGCACAAAAAAATCGAACCCTCTCTCAAAGGACACACTTGACAACAGCTTTGGAGGACGCCGCAAAGTTGCCAAGTTGCGTTTGCCACTTCATGCGGCAGCCAAAGTCAGTCGATTGAGTGGCATCAGCTAAAAGTTATGTGTGTGCGTGTGTGTGAATTGACTCTAACTGTTTTTTTTTTGGGGTTGAGAGCGCGCTGAGAGGCAGAGCAAATTGCATTCGCTTAGCCGCAACCCCATAAATTAAGAGCCGAATCAGGCGGCTATGCAAAATGTGATTGTCATAAAAGTAGCGAAAAAATGGCAAGCGGCATGTAAACAGGCAAAACAAACAGCGGGGTGGGATGCCACCGTATCCGTCTATCCGTAATTCGTAATTCGCAATTCGTATTCCATAATCACCCTTTTTTTTTTGGGCGAGGGTTGTTGCAAGTCAATTAGAAACGTTTCGGCGACGGCCACTCAAAGGACTCACAGCGCCGTCTTAGCTGTGAATTGTGTGATTTGTGTGATTTGTGTGATTTAATTTTGCGAGGCCGCGTTAAGAGCTGAGAGAGAAGTTCAAGTTTCGCTTGGAGATTGGCAAATGTTAACAATTTGTGAGTGGCACTATTTAAAGCACGTTTGCGGCCAAAATGCAACAGTTCTTCAAGTGGCCCATTGATATTCTGGAGCTGGCAGTAGCAGCAAGGACTCGTGTGTCAGCTTGCATTAGGCTCAGCGCTCAACTTGAGGCTGAGAAAACCACTTGGGCAACCACTCGCCCAACCACTCGGCAAACACACTTGCAACAACAAAAGATCTTTCACATTTTTTTTTTTTTTTTTTTTATCGATTGCTCTTTTTCTTGTTCATATTGTTCTCTTTTATTTATTACAACACACACAATACACGTCTTAAGACTAGCCACAAAAAAATTGTTGTTCAGGACGAAAAAAAAAAATATAAAAAAAATTGCTGCTTATTATTTACACAAAAAACATTTACAAAAATTTACAAAAATTCATTAAGCTACATTTTTAAATAGTTAAAGTTATGAAAAAAAAATAGCTATATATATATATATATTTCAGATATACATATGCATATTGTATATTTGCTTAATGCGAGACATTTACGTGGGGCAACTAAAAATGTGTGCTTGGATGCAGGCGAGAGTCGTCTCCAAATCTTCTCAGTTCAGTCACTTTGTCCACACACTTTGTCCCGTCGTAATCGCCGTCTGAGATCCAGCTTAGCGCACACATGGCGCTCATACATCCAGCGCCAGCTCTTCATCGTCCTCATCATCGACATCCTCCTCCTCCTCACCCTCACCCTCAGCCTCGTCCAGCTCCAAGCCGACAGTTGGCGCCTCAGCGCGTCGCAGCGTTTTAGCCGCAACAGCTGTCAGTGGCAGTGATGATGGTTGTTGTTGTTGTTGTTGTGGTGTCGCCTCCTCTGTCGCATGCTCTCGTCTAGGCGGCGGACTGCCCGGATTCAGTGGCGGACTTGGCGTCTGCAAGCGCTGCCGACTGCTGCTGCTGCGCTCGTAATCCGCTTCGCTGTTGGCGCTCTGGCTGGTCGCTGGTGAGCGTTCACGCGGTGGCAGCGACGGCGGCGCATAATAGCCGCCCAGCATGGGCGCTCCGCCGGGCGGCGGCGGCATGCCCGGCAGACCCATGCCCGGCGGCATCCGGCTGGGGTACATATAGCTCGCTGGCAGCGCTGGCTTCTGCAACGCGGCGGCTGCAGCCGCTTGCCGATAATAAATATCAATCGCCGATGGCGGTGCACCGTGTGGCGATTGGGCAGCGGCGGCGGCCGCATACGGCCAGGCGCTCAAATAGGGCGTGGCACTGCCATAAAGACGCTGAAACGCCGCATAGTTGCCAGCCTCGGCGAGCAACTCCAGGCCAACAGCTGTTTGGCGCTTCCATTTGGTTCTGTGCCCGCAAAAAGGGACGAAAATGAAAATAAATAAAAAAAAAAAATCGACTCGATTAGTTGGGTGTAAGAAAGCGCGACGAATGATAAAAAAAAAAATTAAAAAATTAAAATAAAATACAACAATAATAAAGATGAACTATGAGGAATGAATCTAGGCGAACTAATCCGCAATGGCTGCCAACTATTTGTTGCTATTAATCATTGCCCAAAATATGCCGACTCATGCCGCTGACTGCGCGTGTCCTGGCTGCCTGCTGAGCGGCGGATCCGCTCGTTGCTCTTTGCTATTATTGCTGTTTATATTTCGCACTTAATTGTTTTGTCATTTATCTTGCAGACCCGAACCGCTCACACGCCCACCAAGGCGCCGTAGGAGTCAAACGGATAACGGAGCGACTCCAGGTTGCGGCCTAATTGGCCAAGGCACGCCCATGCAATGGCAGCGAGAGAGTATCTTTGGCAAATCCTTTAATTGCAGCTAGGCGCCAGCCACAACCCAAAAAAAAAGAAAACAGAAAATATATGCGAAACCTTCTCGAACCTGATCCCTACAACGATCCCGAACCCGATCGGAGCTGAGCTGCAATTTTCGCACATTCATCGCATGCAGCTGTGAACAATTTCTAAAATTGACGAAAATACTCTATGGCAACTGGGCATATTCACTTGGTTCTACTTTTTGGTCTTTCCATTCTTTGTTGTTTAAAAAATAAAAAAATCTAAAAATCTAAAAAATATTCAATTTATAAAAAAAAACTATAACTATAAAAAATCTTTAATGAAAATCGCCCATTTTTAAATTAGAAGTAATTTTTAAATATATCTGAGAAATATAGTTGAAAGCAGAGCATTCGCTAGTCGGTCTGCAGCAATAGTAAGATGCGAACCGTTCTCAATATCCGGTCCAGTGAGCTGCCTGGAAGATGCCGACGACTCTGTGTCGCTGCTTGAGTTTCTTGCTGCTGCTGCTGCTATTTTTAATGCCCAACCAAATGTGACAAGTCATTGGGCAACAATTAAAAAAAAAAAAAAATAAATAAAAAAAAAAAAATGGGAAAATAAAATAAAAAGCTATTAAACGTAATAAGGCAGCGGCTTTGTCAGCTATTTTTAAACAGCAGCAGCTATTAGAAATCGAAGCGAATGACGCCGAGTAGCTGCCCCTGATAGGAAGCTGGCGAGTAAACGATATACGAAAGACTTAGGCAACAAACTTGCGACTGAGCACCAAAAAAATTTAAAAAAAAAAAAAAGGCCAAAATACAAAAAAAGAAAAAACAAACACAAAGTAAACAACTCATTTAATAAACAGCAAAAGCATTTTACGACTCTTGCGCAAAATGCAGCAAATTAAGCAATCAGCATAAAAACAAAACGCATAAACCGCTCCAGCGTTGATTCCGAACCGGTCTTTGGGCCATTCGCTCGCTGGGAACGTTTGCCAAGATAGACCATTAAACCGATTTTTATTGGAAAAGTGCGCGAAAAAATGGGCGGTTCCATAAAAAGCGCTGATTAGCAACACACACACACAGTCAGTTCTACTAATCTCCAACCAATTCCCCCCCACAACACCGCTCCCCAACCGAACTGCTTGTGGTAAATTAGGCAGGCTTGAAAGAGACCGCAACTCACCTGCGATTCTGATACCAGGTCTTCACCTGACAATCACTCAGCTCCAGTTTATTGGCCAGCTCCATACGATCCTGAACACTCAGATATTTTTGCCGCTCAAACGATTTTTCCAGCGTCTGCAGCTGATGATCCGTGAAGGCGGTGCGCGCCTTGCGCTGCTTCTTGCTCAGGCTCATGCTCAAGTGGGAGTCGCTGTTGCCATTCTTGAGGCTGTCCTCGCCGTCATCGTCCTTGCCGCCTGTTGGACCACAAAAAAAAAAACAAAAAGAAAATTAAACAATGTTTCAATTTCAATCATTTCTCTCACAAAATGTTCCCCCCCCCCCCCTCAATTTCTAGAGCATTTTACTTGATGGCATCGGCACATGCAACATGAGATAACAAAAATAATAAACTTGCCTTCAAGTTTGTTATTTCGCCTGGTGGCATGCCATTGCTAATTTGCAATTAAACACTTTATGAGCACAAATTACAACAACAACAACAACACCAACTCTTAGCAATGTTTTTTTTGTGTGTGTGTGTGTGTGTGTGTGTGGAACGTGTGAAGCGAAGCTCAACAAATCGCAAAACGAATTACTGAAAACTTAATTACTCAAAATTCTACTCGTATCTAATTTTTATATTTATTTAATCTTTCAATATTTCAAATCAAAAAACGATCTGAGCCAAAATCTTTCCTTTTCAATTAACTGCATTTTCAATGCAACATTTGTTTACTTCAAAATATATATTGTTCGTTGAAAAATATTGGAATTTAATTTAATTTAAATTTAAAACAAACTTTAATAGAAACTAAAATAAAAATGTTTGTGTATGTGAAATAATTTGTCACCTTTTCTAAAATTATTGCTAAAATATATTTAAAATGTAACAATCGATTAATTCATTAAATTATTTAAGGAATTGTTTTTAAAAGTGTTGTTTATTCTTCAGTTGTATTTGTATTTAATTGCTTTGCTGATTACAGGGTATCGCTTAGTCTACATACAGTAATTATATATTTTTGCAGTCGTTCTTGTTAAGCAATCCTTCTTTACAAATGATCTGTTCCCTTTTCGCCTGCCATTTTGAATAAATTAGAAATATCTTCATGCAACATCTTACCATTCTCCCATCAATCTCTTCCTCTCCCTCTCCCTCTCTCTGTCTCTCTCAGTCTCTTTTCGTCTCTCTCGCTCTCTCTCTCTCTCTGTGTCTTAATGTTTTTCTTGACATTATTACTATTTGCTTTTGCCATTATCGAGCGGACAAACACTTGACCATTTGGACAAAACCGGCTGCCATCAACTGCATCTGTTCACATCAATGCGATCCTCTTTGCCCCTGCCCCTGCCCCTGCCCCTGTCTTCTGTCCTTACTCGTTCACCGCTCTTAACGCCAATCTGTGTTGACTCTTATCACAAAATAAAAAGAATTGGCAACTCCAGTCGAGTTTTGGACCGACTAGTCGACCCGAGGGGTCCATGCATTATCCTTGTTCATTTTCAGTTGCGTTGAAGTTTTACTATTATTATTTTAGTTATTTTTATTTAGTTATTTTTCCAACTAATCTGACTAAAAATTGTTCGATTTATTATTGTAAAAATATTTAACACCAATTTTTAAGTAAATTAGTTGGTTAAATGCAGCTGAAAATATTCCAATTTAGCAACAAATTAACATAAAATTGATTATATAATTTATATATTTTGTGCATGTCAGTTAAATATTCTAGTTGATATTTTGTATACCCTTTTTACACATATTTTCCCTACAGGGTATATAAAACCAGTCAACAGCTGTTTCCCCTACTGTTGCTGCCGTTTATGTTGCTGCTGTTGCTGCTGTTGTTGCTGTTGTTGTTGTTGCTGTTGGGACTTGCGCTAGTCAAAAGTCAGCCAGCAAAACATTTCCGCAATATCTCAAACCCTCTCATAAATACACAACGTCCGCACCCCCGCCCTCTCACCCAACCCTGCACTCATTGCATTAGTAATTAAGTGCTTGTGGCTAAACTGTATTAAACATGCTTAAGTGTGCATACAACAACAACAACAACAACAACGTCGGTGGCAACTTCCTTCTGTCTTTCTGACTGTGTTGGCAAAGTTGCTGTTGTTGTTGTTGGTTGTTGCTGCAGTTGCACTTGTTGTTGCTGTTGCCTTCGTCTGCATTTAATTGCGCATGGCAGCAACTCATTTACAATTGGCCTTTTTGCATTTTAATTAAGGCAACAGCAACAACAGCAACAACAACAAGCGCAACAACAACAACAACAACAACAACAACATGATTGCTTTAACTCAGCTTTCTTTAGCTTTTTTTGTTGCTAAACGTTTATCAGCATTTTGATAATGTGCGCGCTTAAATGCAGTCAGCAGCAGCAACAACAACAACGACAACAACGGCCAACGGCAACAAAAATGTAAATGCTACTATAATGCTTGCATAACGGTAAAGCGATTGTATGCATTAACATAGATGTATGTATAACAATGCATTACGTCTAGGATTTGCTTCTTCGCTTGTTGTTTGCGCTGCGTTTCCCAAAAACAACAACAACAACAAAATCGCAAAAGCCAACGAAAGACTTAGGCAACGAACTTGCTCAGAATATGTATGTGTGTGTGTGTGTGTGTGTATTTTGCACTTTGTGCATGCAGTTCTAATTATTGTTGTTGTTGTTGTTGTTGTTACTGCTGCTAATTTTAGGGCCCACACGCTTCGCTTGGAAGCCACATTGAAGTTTAAGAAACGAAACGAAACGAAACGCAACAAAATATTAATTTCAATCAGGTAAAAAAAGAAGAAGAAGAGGAAAAAAAGATCAAGTCGAAGACGAAGCGAACAAAGTGGAATGCGAGGTGAGGCAAGGCGAGGCGAGGCCAGGCGAGGCAAGGCGAGGATGTGAAAGGGAAGTGTGAGTGTGAGCGAGTGTCTGCATGTCGCAGCGGATCAGCACACAGTTCATTTGACAGATGTAGACTCAGCTGAGTAGCGACTCGAATCAAGCTTAGGCTCAATTTCAAACGCGCTGCGCGACGGCGAGATTCGAGGCGCTCCTCCTCCTCGTCGTCATCGTCATCGTCGTCGTCTTTCTTCATCGCATCCTGATCGATCCTGGCAACTGTCGCTCGCACGCGTCTCAAGTGACACGCGAGTGTCACCAAAGCCCAAAGATGAGCAACAAATTTGAGTTATGAACTACAACAACAACAACAGCAACAACAACACGAAGCGCATTCTTATTCTTGCTTTTTGGCTTCGATTAAGCCGTTAAAAGCTACGTTTTTTATTTTGTATTTTTTTTTTGCAGCGTTAAAAAATAAATATATATAAAATAAAGGGGAAAATAATCCGAGTTTTTTCTTTAGTTACTTTTTCTTTTTTTTTCTTGACTCTTTTTGTTTTTTTTTTGACTGCCTCGAAATCGACGCTCGCAGCGTGGGCTAAAATCTCGCCTCAATGGTGAAAGAGAATCGATACCCAGCTGATTATAAAAGTGTGTGTGTGTGTGTGTGCGTGTGTGTGTGCGTGTGTGTGGGCTGTGTGTTGTGTGCTGTTGTTATTATTGGTGTTGCTGAGGCCAACACATTTATGGATTTGAAATTTCATTCATTTGGCTTGTGTCTCAAATCAAAACAAAATTTCTTGAATTGACAGCAACGCGGGGCGCATTTCTCTCTCTCTCTCTCTCTATACATACACACATTTTATATATATATATGTGTGTGTGTGTGTTTGTGTCTTTTATTAATTTTAATTGATTTTGGCACAAGTCTAACGAAATTAAAAAATGTGCGTGAAATTGCAGAAGATTCACCAAATTTGACGAGAATTTGATTTATCGCAACGAATTCATAATTATTTTCAACTCTAACTCTAATGAAAATCGTATATATATATATATATATATAGCTGATCCACAAAATAATTATTACTGTATTACACTAAGAAAGGAAATAATTCTGATTTTAGTTTGAGAGCAAAATCTCATTAGAGTCCAAGCAATAATTTATAAATAAATTATTTGCATAATGCAACAATTAAAATATGAATGTAAACAAAAATTTAATTGATTACAAAATGCAAAAATATATGCTTTTTTTCCGTCGCACAATTGAATAAAAATATGAGCATATTTTTTGATATGAACTTAAATTCAATTTTGCTTACATATTGAAATATTGCCGATGCAGCTAAGTATCTGAACAACAAAGCAAATTAAACTGTTTTACAATATGAAAATTATCAGCAGTTGTCACTCGCCATTTAGCTGTCTATTGAATATGTTCCCTTTCCATCTCTCTCCCCCCTCTTTCTCTCTTTCTCTGCTCATTTATGTGTGTGGTTTGGAACAACAAACACGCACAACTCACACAAATCGCGAAATCAATTTCCAACGCACGTTTACGACTATTTAATAGTAATTTGTCATAATTTGCATAACGTTTAAAAGCGCTTAACAAACAAATAATAATAATGAAAATGGAAATGGAAATGGAAAAAAAAAACAAACCATACAACAGCAATGGCAACAACAACAACAGACAAAATGTATATTAAATTGTAGCACTGCTAATAGTAGCAGCAACAACAATAACAATAACAACCACAGCATTAAAAGTCATTAAAATCAATTAAATTGTTGCATGCGGAAATTTGACATGGGGCGGGAGACACGATGACAGGGTGACAGGGTGACTGGACGAGAGGGAAAGGGGATCGGTGCGAAAGCAGAGGTCGATTTATTTGGAGCGATCTCTCTCTGGCCAAGGGAACCAAGTTGAGCCGTTCAAAATTAAAAAATTGTTAGCGATTATGTACATACGCACATACATACATACATACACACATACATACATACATGCCTCTCTGAAAAGCTGTCCGTTCTACTAACTATCAAAATTAGCCAAATTATTAAAAAAAAAATCAGAGCGAAATAAAAAATCGATGTATTTAAAATAAATCGACAACAATAAATATTGTTTGGAATGTAATTTCATTTCTTATTGTTTAGTAAACTCTTGGTATAATTTAAAAAATTAATTACACAAAAATTTATTCTCAACAAGTGTACACAAAATGCACAAGTTTTTTCCGAGTGCATCTATCTTTCTGTCTGGCTTAGCCTGCTCTTCTTGTTGTTAACGCTTTTGCTGATTAGCTGCGACATTTGTAGCCTTTGCTATCTATCAGACTAGGCCACAAACCACATATGTTGTTGTTATTGTAATTTATAAGGTTTTATATTAAAGCCAAACTGCGTGTAAATACAATTAGCACATTCGCTCAACCGAAAGCGGGTAAAGCATGAGAATTCTATAGACAATTTAGCTTGGAATAAAAAAAAAAAGTGCACTTAATCAATTAGTTTGCTTGTATTTTTTATGTAAATAATATGAATGTAATATTTGTGCACAAAAAAATAGTTATTTAAACTAAACTTTCATGTTGGCCAGGTCAAAATCTTACTTAAAACTCAAACAGCTCATTCAAATAATCCTATTTCAAAACACAAATGCTGAATTAAATGCAGAAATTGATAATAAAAAAAAAAAAAAGGATCTACTTATTTTTATTCAAATTTATTTAATTTTCATTGAAGCCATGCTTTGATCAAGATTAAATATTTGATTTGATTAATTTCGATTAATAAAAATCTTTGGAGACTTTTAAGAGCGAAATTGAACAACTACAAAATTGCATTTTAAAAACTAGAGTTACAAGCTAGATTTGAAAATTTTTTTTTTTTTTTTAAAGAGTATAATTTATTTTAATAAAGAGACTCTTTCATAAGCCAAAAGCAAATGTGAATGCCAGGATGATTTTCAATTTGGATATATATTTTTATTTTTTTTTGAAATGGGAGCACAAAAGGCACAAACATTTACCAAGTTGGGAGTGATGAGAACGATTCTCTCTTTGAGAACTTCAACTTACCGCAATCGTCGCTGTCGCTGTCATCAATTGTGCTCGCCTGATCCCCGCTGATGCTGCTCCCGGTGCCGCCCAGCAGCAATCCGCTTGTGTTGCCATTATTATTGCTGCTGTTGTTGTTGTTGTTGTTGTTGTTGCCATTGCTGTTGCTGCTCCCACTTATATTGTTGTTGTTGTTGTTGTTGCTGCTGCTGTTGCCGCTCAGCGAATGCAGCACAATCGGCGAACGCGATCGCTCGTCCTGGCTCTCATTGTGGCCAGCAGCAGGAGTGCCAAGCGGCACATTAGCGCCATGACGATGCAGCGCCTCGAGGCGTTCCCGCTCCAGTTGCAGCTGATGATGATGCGGATGCGCATGCGGATGCGACAGCGGATGATGGGCAAGCGGATGTTGCGAATGTGAGAGTTGCTGCCGATTGGAGCGAGCAAATATATATAGAGTAAGTCCAAAAATATCAAGTCAAAATCAACTTAAAACTCAAATAAAATTAGATACACCCAAAAATATCTACAAATAACCATTTCTAATAATTTGCCCAATGTCAAATCTGATATCAAGTGATATTTAGATGGGATAATTACTTCTCCTATTAAAAGTGACTATGGGAAATACGTGTTTATAAATTGATTCTTGAATCACTAGCGAAATATAAATAAATTTCACTTAAAACAATTAAGTAGAAATGTCAACATTTGCTGAACTTGCATTCAGCTGCAGTTTTTATTTAAGTCGTTTTTATTTAAGTCGTATTATTAACATTATAATAAAAACCAATGTTATCAAATTTTTTGACTAAAGATAAACAAACATTAATATTTTATCATTGTTGATTTATTTAGTTTTATAGTGGTAAGTTTATAAAAATAAATAAATAAAATAAATATTTTTATGGCTCTAATTATGACAGGCTCAAAACTTAAAATCAAGAAATCTTTATAAATTTTTAATAATCCGTCAGTTATAAAAATGTTTAAGGTCGAAAACTGTGTGTTCAAAGCAAATCTTTGATGATTGGTGATTATTATGAATCCCCCTGGCTTACCGCACTCCATGGGGCTGTGCCATGGCAATCCTTGGCCAGAGGTGGCGATCCTTCGCGACCCGCCTGCCGACCAAATCGATGAAGATGGGCGTGTGGATGCTGCTGCTGTTGTTGTTGCTGCTGCAGCACCGCATAGTGGCTGGGTGGAAAATGGGCTAGCAGTGGCGCCACATGATGGTATTGCTCCCGTTCCCTCTCCCTATCCCGCTCGCGCTCCCGCTCCCTCTCCCGTTCACGCTCAAAGCGCAACAGCTGCTGCTGCTGTGCCAAATAATGCTGCAGTGCAGCCTGCTGCTGCTGTTGGTGTTGCTGCTGTTGTGTCTGTTGCTGTTGCTGTGTCTGTTGCTGTTGCTGCTGCTGGTGATGTTGGAGCGGCGGCGGCGGTGCATAGCAATCTTCGGACGGACTCGCCGAGCTTCGTCCGGCGGCGGCTGCCATTGCAGCTGCGGCAGCGGCAGCAGCTGCCGCAGCAGCCGCAGCACTGCCAGCCAAAATATCGGTGATCATGAAACGAGAACGTGGCGTCTGTGTGGATGATGGCGATGGCGTAAGGGTGCCCGGTGTGTCCCCAACGGCTGCCGTAGTTGTGGACATTTCCGGTGGCATTGTGGTCATGTATGTGGTGGCACAGACTCCTCTCTCCACTCCACTTGCCTCTGTCGCGCACTTAGCTCTCGGCCAAAGCCTTTCAAAGCCCCTTTGCCGACGGCAAAAAATCAAAATAATCAAACAACAACAAGAACAACAACAAAAAAATATAGTTGCAAAAATTCCACGAATAATTTGTGTCAATTTGTGCTTTGAAACTCGCGCGTAATTCTGCTTCTGCTTCTTCTTCTTCTTCTTGTTATGATTAGTATTTTTTATTATTATTATTACACGTTGTACTTGAAATTAACGGTTGCTTTTATTCGACAAGACGAAACGAGCCGCGATGAGGCGCGATGAGACGAGACGAGACGAGCCGAAACGGGTCCAACAAAAGCCGTAAGACAACCGCTCGCCTTTGGCTTTCAACCGAAACTGAAACTGAGCTAAGCCAAAGCGGGCAACTGCTGTTGCTGCTGCTGCTGCTGCTTCTGCTGCTGCTGCTTGTGCTGCTGCTTCTGGCTGTTAGCGGCCAAAACAAAAACGGCTGAAAGCGTGGGGAGAGCGAGAGAGAGTGAGCGACAGAGAGAGAGAGAGAGAGCGAGAGAGAGAGAGAGAGAGGGAGAGAGAATCCAGCCACAAAACAAACAAAAACAAACCAGTCCAGAGCCAAGCGGCGCACCTGTCGTCGTCTCCCTCACACTCGCACACACATCCGCATGCCGCGTGCTCTGCTCTCGCTGTCGTGGTGAGTTTCGTTTATTGTGTTGTTGCCTTGTATTGCCTACATTTATTGGTCGTAATTGGCAGCAATTGACATTCATTAGGTTTCAATCAACGCCAGCTCGTGCTCGCTCTCTCTCTCTCTCTGTTTCTGTTTCTCTGCCAGCTGGGTATGGTGGTGCGAGCGTGGTGAGTTGAGTACCTTTGGCAATGGCCGCGACGCGACAGTCCACATAACGGTTTGTTTGATGTGCTATAAAATGTTTATGGCAACTTTAATGCTGTTGCTGTTTTTAATTGTTATTCTTGTTGCTGCTATCTGCTGATCGTACTTAAGCAGTACAGCTTGCCATAAGAACTCGATATCCATCTTATATGTACCACATATGGCACTTTTTATGGCAACTGTTTGAACTCAACACTCAGAACACAGCTTGCCGTTGCTGGGATGCTACAACCCCATTGCGACCAGCGACCAGCAGCACAGCAAGTACAATTCAGCATCTGTAAGCTCCGCCCCAATAAACTGGTTAACAAACACACACACACACACACGCACAGGCACACATACACACATCTACTGAGAGACTTGTCGTGTGCATATAGCGCGCCTGCTCTTACTCATGCCGACCGGCTCTCTCTTGTGTCTTCGCGTGTATTTGCGTGCGTGTGTGTGTGTGTGTGTGTTGGTGTCTTTTGTTATTTTTGCGCTTGTTAACACTTTTTGTTTGGCATTTAAACAGTAAATTGGCAGCAGTTAAATGATGCCCTCTCTCTTGCTCGCTCTCTCTCTCTCTCTCCCTCGCACGCTATTGCCCACCCATTCGCTCTCACTCTCGCTATTAACACACACACATGTAGTTGTAGTTGTAGTTGTAGTTGTTGCTTAGTATCGATGTCAATTTGCTGCCTAATGTGCAAGTGAATGACTCTGGCAACTGGATCGGCTACATAATATGGTAGCAAAGGATGGAGCCAGCTGGGAGAGAACTGTTTCCACCTACCCAGTGGGTAGCCCCCTTAACTGGAGCCGAGCCAGACGCTCGGGGCGGAGGCTGCTGCTGCTGCTGCTGGTGATTTGGCTGTTGATGTTGTTGTTTTTGTTGCTGCTGTTGTTTTGATGATGGAGTTTTCGCTTCAGGCAACTGCAGTTGTTGTGTGTGTCTGCGTGTGTGTGTGTGTGTGTGTAGTTACTTTTAAAAATGGCTTCATTACAAATGACAGCAATTGACAATTGCTGTTGTTGTTGTTGTTGTTGTAGTTTTTACTGCTGACGTTGCTGTTGCGGTTTACATATAAATGTGTATTTTGATATTTATATGTGTATGTGTGCATAAATGTCTCTTGAGTTATCCTTGTTGTTTAAATAAATATAATTTTTTTCTTTTTCATTATTTTTTAATATATTTTGTTATTTGATACAATCTTAAATTTTTATTATTAAAAGACTTTTACATTTAAATGTCAATAGTTTTAAAAATTTACTCATAACTTTAATTAAAATAAAATATATAATTTTAATAAGGGATTCTATTTTTGAAATGAAATCTGTAAAACTATATAATGATATTTTATTATATTCATGCCCAAGAAATCTCTCAGATGCTTAGTACATAATAATACCATTAAAATAAATATCTGTTTGGAGTTATTAAGTTAATTACTCTGTATTTTAAATTTAATAATAAAAATAATAGAAATTAATTAAATAAACTTGCAAGACGGTTAATAATTATTAATATCAAACATTTTTTGCATCTATCAATGCCAGTAAATTGTACCTTTATTCTACCCACTTACAACTTTTCTTATTAGTTTCCGAAATCTCTAAAAAATAAAGTTACGATGAATAACATTTCTTCGAAATCAGACAAGAGAATTATCGAAAAGAATTCAAATATAAGGTGAAAAGATTAAATGTTCAATTAAATTTTAGTTCTCTTTGATAATTCGCAAATAAGGTCTTTGAATTTCTTGAAGATATCACAAAATTATATTATTAATAAATAAGTTCTTTAAAACTCAATAAAATTCGACTAAAAACAAAATCAGACTGTTATAAAAGTAATTTATAAAAGTAAAAACAAAAAATAATGTGCCCCAAAAATGTGCAATCTTATCTTGAGTTAAAGAAAAATAATTATATTAATTGGGGATGACATTAAATATTTGGAATTAATAGGAAGATGAATCGCTTTCTAGATTTGCTTCTTCTTGTTTTAACTCCAGTGAAAGCGCCATTTTGTTGTGTGAATCTCTCATTAATATCCAAAACTGTATATCTTCTCTTCCGCACAAAAAACACACAGACACACAGCAATCGTAGTTCATTAAAAATTAAAAACCAAAGAAAAAAATGGAGATATTTTTCACACTCGCGCCAATGTTCAAATGATTTAAAAAGGCATTAAAAGTGACACATGAGCGCCGACAAAGTGTGGGTGCGGGTGGTGGTGGTGGTGGTGGTGTTGGTGGTGCGACTGTTATTGCCACTGATTGCATCGACTCATTAAAGTCGGCTACAAAAATGCACAACTGGCCATTAATGATGGCAGACAGGGATTGATGCTTGGTTGGTTAGTTGCGTGTAAATTTTCACACTGTTGACCAAGTTATTTTAATTAGGTTTCAGTCGACGCCGAGACACTCAGCCACCCACAATTTGTCGTGGGTGTGAGGGTGGGTGAGGGGTGCGTGGTGCGGGGGTGGTACAACCCCCTCGGGGATGCGTGTAAGTGGCTGTGGGATGAGCATGGATAGGCTTTGAAGGTGTCGTAACTGCACTCAGCTTGCCTGATTCTCGATAAAAGCCAGCTCATGGGGAGTGGGGTAAGAGGAAAGGAATATGAATAAGGGCAAGGGTAAGGGCAAGGGCAAGCGCAAGGGAAAGAGGAAATCAAAGGGAAACGCTCCAACACAAACAAATTAAAAAGCACTTAGCAGTCAGAGCAAGCAGCAGCAGCCGCAGCGGATGAGAGACGAGGTGAGGCGAGGATTGAGCAGCGACTCCTGTTTCTGATTGGCGCCGATGTTGATGCCGCTTTGCCAGCTTGTCGCTTTGGCGCTTTGCGTGAGCTGCCAGCAAGGCTGAAGATCATTTAAAGGCTCTGTCAACGCCGCGAGCGGCAAAGCGGGGATCTAAGTCGCTGTCGCTGTCGCTGCTGCTGCTGCTGCGCTGCTGCTGCGCTGCCGCAGCCCTGAACCCGTAAATTTTGAGACTTTGGGTTGGCGTGTGGCGTCAGTCAAAGCGGCTTCAAATTGCCCAAGTTAACATCCTGTTTTCGACTTTGGTTTGGTGCCCTGCTGCTTAATTGAGGTTTAACACAACATTTACCGCTTTTTTGCTAATCGCCTTGAAGCCGCCGCCGCCGCCGACGACGACGCCATCGCCATCGCCGGCAAAGTCGAGGTGTGGCTGTCCAGTTTTGAAATTCACCTACAGCATCAGCTTCAGATCTAGGTGACCGTTCCGAAAGCAAAACAAAACCCAACCAAACCAAATGAAACCCGCCCCGAACGTGATTTCATTCATAAAAATCGCGCTTTGTGTTTTCCTGTTTTCTGTTTCTGTTTCAATTTCTGCTTTCGGGTTTTGTTTCTATATATGTGTTTTCAGATTCGGATTCGGATTCGGCTTAATAACAACACGTCAAATCATTTCATTTTCAGCCCGGGTCTTCGATGTGTGTTTCGTGCCCCCTTAGCCATTCCTCATAGCCACAAAATATAGATGAACGACCGCGTCCCGTCCCTGTTTCTCCACAATTTCGATACCCATTCAGAAATGTTTATCACGCAATGTCGCAACTGCGTTTTTAATCGAATTCGCGGCTCTTTTCATCAGCATTCGTCGATTGTAATTGTTGTTATTGTTGTTGTTGCTGTTGTTGCTGTTAGAGTTCGTGTTGTTGCTGAATCTCACAGTCTATTTATATTTAATAATATTGATGTTATACCCTCGTTAGTTTCAAAACGTTCATCTAATGAAATTTATTAATGCTATCACAAAAATTTGATTTCAACTGCCTTTTTTTATCCGTTATAAGTTTAAAGGTAAAATATATATTAATGTGATATATACATCTCAATTCCTGAACAACAGGATCTTGGAAATGCCCATCAAAAACATTTGGGCGAAGAAGGTATATTTCTCTTTTTAATTCCAGTCTTCTTTTTTCTGATATTTAGAAAAGAGTCTTCTTCTTTCTTTTTTCTTTTTGGAAAATATACGATTTTTGTTTTCATCTAAGATTTGGGCTTGATAAAAGAGCCAAATTCTCAGAATGGGCACAAACGATCCAACAGATCGCAATTTATATGTAATAATTAATAAAGGGAAAAGTTCTTATAAAGATTATTATTTTTATTTGCTGACCTCAGAAATCCGATAAAATGATTAAACGCAAGATGCAAAATTATTGTAAATAATTATCCAACAGATTTACTAATCGGATGCCATAAAACATATGTTCAAAAATAACATCAAGTTCGTACATTGAGTCCAAATTAAAATTCAAACGTTTTTCATTTCTTTACAAATTTTGTAAATTTATTTATATTTGTGCGTTGGAAGCGATTCGGATATATCTTATCGATAGTTATATATCACGCTGACAAAACAAAGGGCGACCAACAAAGACGATGACAAAATCGTACAAACTTTTACAGCAATAACAAAAGCCAAGCCAACACACACACACACACACACTTACACACACACTCCAAGTGTTGTCACTCTCCTCTCCTCTATCAGCCAAATGGGCCAAGACCAATGACAGTAACAACAACAATAACAATGTTAAGACTATTAGGCGCTGAGCTGAAGACGATAAATGTGCCAAGTTTTATGCTAATGTTGGGCCTTATTTCTGTATATGTATGTGATATGTGTATAAGAGCCGATAGATACTATAGATATATGGGATGCATAAAAACTGAACCGAATGATGCGACAAGCAAACAAATAGAAATCAAATGAAATCAATTTAAATATGGCATAAAATAAGAGTACAAAATCATGTTTGTCCAAAAGGCGATAATAAATGCAAATTAGAAAAAGCTTTGATATACTTCAGTGATTAGATCGGAACGGAGATCCAGTAAAAAACATTCGAATTGCTCGATTTGGTATAGGATTTAGAATATTCGTGCATTACTTATGCCGACTGCCTAGATATTTTTATTATAATGAATTATTTGTATATTTTTTTTAAGTTTGACTAAATGCTATTACTAACCCAGCTGTTAAACATAATAAAAAAAATTAAACAAATTAAAAAATAATAGTAATTATTTAAGTATAAATATTATTGTCAAAAAAAGGAAATGGAAATGAAAAAAAAAATGATGAAAAGTGTGAAATGTATAAATATATAAATATATAAATATATAAATATATAAATATATAAATATATAAATATATAAATATATAAATATATAAATATATAAATATATAAATATATAAATATATAAATATATAAATATATAAATATATAAATATATAAATATATAAATATATAAATATATAAATATATAAATATATAAATATATAAATATATAAATATATAAATATATAAATATATAAATATATAAATATATAAATATATAAATATATAAATATATAAATATATAAATATATAAATATATAAATATATAAATATATAAATATATAAATATATAAATATATAAATATATAAATATATAAATATATAAATATATAAATATATAAATATATAAATATATAAATATATAAATATATAAATATATAAATATATAAATATATAAATATATAAATATATAAATATATAAATATATAAATATATAAATATATAAATATATAAATATATAAATATATAAATATATAAATATATAAATATATAAATATATAAATATATAAATATATAAATATATAAATATATAAATATATAAATATATAAATACATAAATATATAAATATATAAATATATAACTATATAAATATATAAATATATAAATATATAAATATATAAATATATAAATATATAAATATATAAATATATAAATATATAAATATATAAATATATAAATATATAAATATATAAATATATGAATATATATATATAAATATATATAATATAGATATATATATATATATACTACTAATGCATATTTGGGTATTTGTTAATATATTTGATATAAAGAGTATGAAAGTCTACCTTTCTGTCTGTGCCTTTATCTGGGATATCTATCGGAGAGATAAGGCGAATTGATTTGGAATGAATTTAGTTTATATTTATCGCCACACTAAACCGACCCAATTGCCACAGTCGCTGCACAATTTGTGATATTAATTTACAGCTTGGAGTCGAGTTTCGAGAACTGCACTTAAAATGCGCATAAAACGCGTCAAGCAGCGCTAATTGTGTCCAAATGACAACGACAACAACACACCTAAGCACCAATCTAAAGGAGAAATATACACACACACACACACACATACAGACACAGACACACTCCACCCCTTCACTTGCCACCCACTAAAATGAGTTGATTGTCACATGCAACAGATAAGTTAAAAGTGCAACTCTCCTCTTGCCACAAAACAAGCTGCTGCATAAATCGCAGCACTCGCTCAAAATCTTATCGCCAGAACACATCAAAAGTCAAAGTTTTTGCTTAACAGCAACAAGCAACAACAGCAACAACAGCAACAACAACAGCAACAACAATAGCAACAACACCAGCAACAACAGCAACAACAACAGCACCAACAAAAGCCTCCACTCGACAATATTTTTCATGCTAAAAGACTTTTAAGCTGTCATCGACGGCGCTCATAAAAATCGACCACCAAACTGGATAGCCGGACAACTTGGTTAGTTTGCCCAGTTTGCCAAGTTTGCCAAGTTGTCCAACTGCTGCCCAACAGCGTCAAACTGTCAGCCATTGTTTCATGCATTTAATGTGCCCCGGTCGGAGCAAACTGAACAGACCGAACACGTTCCAGACCACTAACCATATCCAGATGTCCAAAGATCAGCGTCCAAAGAGGAGGAGTCCATTGTCCAACACAGTTGTCTCCAAGTCCTTTAACGCAAACAAATCCCAAATGCAATCAATAAATTCGGCATTGCCAAAACACTGTGGACATTAAATACATATTTTGATCATTCAAATACATATTTTGATCATACAAATACATATATATTGATTATATAAATTGTGTATATATTTTTCATATTGATTAACCCAACCCATATTATTAATTTTTCACTTAAACTCATAAGTAACAATCAATAAAATCATTAACGGATTAAGGTTTTGATATCCAGATATGGAGAAATTAAAAATTAATTTTTTATGTTTCAAATTCAAAACTGCAATAATTTACCCAAGTCCGAATTTCTTTTAACAATTTGAAGTCCTTTTTATAAATATTAATTCTATATCAAATGTTGAAAATGCGTTTACTTTCATCAATTGGAGAAATTGTCGTTTAAAGTTTTTTTTATCAGATTTTGAGAAAAGAACGCTTCAAGTTTTTTTTTCAAATTCAAATTATTATATTTTCGGCAACAATTTACTCAAGTCCGAATTTCTTTTAACAATTTGTAGTCCTTTTTATACATATGAATTAAATTATTAATTATTATTAATTAAATGCTCCATTTTATCACTTAGTGCTTTTTACGTAAAAGTACATTTTCTGAATAAATTATGCCACAAAATAAAGAACACACAAAAAAAACATACTCTGGCAAACAATTTTTTTTTTGTAAATTGTATATATTTATTTTTGGAAAACTTTTTAGAAGCTAACTTGAAATGCATTGATATTATTGAATTATATTTTTTCCCGCTTGTTTTTAGTTAAATGTGCACAAATTTACTTATTCATTTAAATTCTTGACAATACTTTTAAAATTAAGAAATAAAATCAAAAATATTTAATTTTTTAAAACAACTGATTTGCATTTAAGCTTAATAGCTTTCGACTTTTTATTGCAGCTTTTTTATTTTCTTCTTATTTTTATTTTTATCCAAATTGTTTTTTGTTAAAGTCAAGTATTTTTTTTTTTTTGTTCAAATCTTATTTTCAAAATCGACCGTTAATTTGGCATAAATGGAAAAGTTTTAATAAAGTTTTTTAATCGCTGATTAATTTTTGTGAACGCTTTTTCAATTTGACTTGAGCCCAATTTGCTTTATTTGTTTATTTTTGTGTTTTACTAATTGTGAAACACTATTTATGCCACTAAAAATATATATATATATAAATTTATATATTTAGTGAATGTAAACATTTTTTATATTGCGCAGATAAAGCTTCTCTTTGGAGCAGTATTTTCCCATTTCCAATTTTATCTACAATTCTCCCTCACTTTCAGTCTGTAAAAACAAAACAAGAATAATCAAATCATTATGTAACAAGTTGCCATCAACACGTGCCTATCTCAATATGAATGTGTGTGTGTGTGTGTGTGTGTGTGTGGACGGGTATGGGGGTTAGCGCGTTGGCTCCTTGTAATTCCCAATCTATGAATAACAAATAGACCCGTGCCAGTCAACCGGCTCCAGGCCCCCAAGCAAACTAAGGTATTTGATGACTGCAGGACATTGCCGGGCGGCAAGGTGTGGGGAAAGGACAAATATGACTGCTACTGCGAAATCAAATCATAATCTGAATTTTAGAGCAACCGAGATGGCAACACCAAATTTTGAATGAAGATGGAGAATGTTGTTCATATTTGTTGTTACTGGAATAGGCAAATGCAATTTTCCAGCACGTTGTTACATGAAACGTTTGCCAGCGCCTTCTTCTCATTGGGGCAGCGTGTTTATGTGTGTGTGTGTGTGAGTGCGAAACGGAAATGGCGTGAGTATTCTACGAATCATTTGCTTGTTGCTGTGTGAGTGTGAATGAGATGGCATGCATTTTGATATAGGACTTACGCTTTGACGCCTTTTGATTTGATTGTTGACATGACATCAGTGGCACGCCTCTTACAAACCTACAACTCCAATCCAACCCAACCCAACCGACAATCCCCACCCCCCCCCCCCCCTCCCTTCAAAAGCATATGCCATTGCAATGCAGCAGTAGGAATCCCTCAGGCATGTGCGCCATTTGTAATTCAAGTCAAAAGGCAGCAAATATAGCAATGTTGTTGTGAAAGACTACGGGATTATAATTTCTTTTCCGTTTCAATGCATTTCATTTTCGTGCACAACGCACGAGCTAACACACACACACACTTACTCACACTCACACTCCAACACATATACAAATGGAAAGTCTGACGCACTTGTGCGCTTTGCATTTTTGACTCAATTATAATTTTTCATGCAAAAATGAGTGCCGAGTGGGGCAGTCAACATAAGTAACGATACTTGTAATCTGATTACATAACGTGATCAAATTAAAATGCATAAAAGTATTCATATTAGATACGATAGACAACATCACAAAGCGCACACACACACACACACACACACACAAACACACACACAACATCTGCCTCTCATTTGTTACAAGGTTTTCCATATATCTCAATGAAATGTTGCGTGCCATGTAAGAATTTACTCAAGAAAGTACTCAAGGAAAATATCCTCTATTCTCAAAGAAAATATCCTCAAAGATAATATCCTCTATTTCCACATTAATTACGAATCAGTATCAAAAGCCAAATTCATTGCATTTTTCATATTTTTCCAATACCACGCTTCATACATTAAAAGTAATAAGGAATTAGAAAGGAAAAAATTCGGTTGGTTTTCAAAATCTCACCTTATCTAAAACCTACTTCTTTAATTCTGAATAAACATTTCTCAGAAGTCAGAAGATCAAATTTTCTGCATGCACGAAAATTAGCAATAAAAAGCATCCTGAAATGAATTGAAAAACTCGCTTGAGAGTCTCAAAAACTGCAAAGCATACTTTTGGGACAACCGATAGAATCCGTAACTAGTTTTAAGTTCTTAAAAATACAATTAATACTGGTTAAATACCTATTACTTAATTAATTAGTTAAATAGCTCAATATCCGCAACTTAAGCACACATTTAATTTGTAGTTCTTCTCAACACTTAAGGATTAAAATGTATATTTAATTATTCAGCTCAATCACAGGTTTTTTAATTATACCTAATTTAAATATTTATAGGTATTTATCTGAAAATGGATATTACCAGTAATCTCAAATAAAATCGCATTGACAGATTCCCAAACATTAAATTATACATTAAATATATATTAGACGACTTGCTCGTAATGTACAAAATATAAACACATATATAAAACCCCAATCTACTAATTATAAAATAAATAAATAAATACATAGATAATTTTAAGCAATTTTGTGTTCTGTTGACGACAAATTTGATTATAAGGAAAACTATCTGATCAAATTTAGTGACTGTAAAAGTGCCAAAGAAAATCATTATTATATTAAATACATTAAAAACTATCAATTTATACCCGAATATGTATCAGATTATCGAAAACTATATCTTTATGTAACAATTCTTTTAATTTTAATATTTGTGAATATTTATTTGTTTTATGACCAAATAAAAATAAATAAATAACCAGCTTAATATCCTAATTGGCCATTTCAAGGGATTTAGTAATCAGATTCTTTAATTAATTAACATTTCATTCTCCGTTCCCCAACAATACTTTCCAATACCAACATAGGGCGACATTATAAAAAAGCCTTTCAAACAGTTTACGATTTTGACTGGATTCGAGCACAACATCAATCGATTGGCCCAAAACCAAGCCACAATGCTATAAAATAAATAAATTAATAATTTCCAGGGGCAGCGCTGCAACCAGTTAACAGTTATCAGACTGGCAATACTGGCATCGTTGTTAACTGGTTAATAAAAATGCACTCCAATATTTTCGCCTGAAAATTGCCTTTTAAATGTAAAGTAAAAATCTTGCAAAAATATGTTACAATTAAAATGATAATTCAAATCAATTGACTTTACTTCTCTTCCTGTTGTGAGTCCTTTTTAGGATGCCATAGAAATGGTTTCCAATAATGTGTTTTATTCCATCGTGACTGACTTATACAGACCACAGAACCAGCTTTTCTCTTCAAGTACCTAAGATTCACTACATCCACAGGAACTAAAAATAATGTTTACTTTAGACACAAGACTATAAATTCTGAAAGTAGTCTCTTCATTTACGCTTTTCGGAATTTAAAGTTAATTTTAGTATAATTAAAAACAATTAAACTGAATTAGATATTTGGGAAAATGCATAAATGATAAGAATGGGAATGTTAAATTAATTAAAATCAACTAAGTGAATATCTTATTTAAAATACATTTTAAAACTGATTACTCATTAGTGACTGGTTGTTTAGATAATCAGCTTAGTTTTGTAGCACTGAGAGTGAAAAATATAAATCATGAATCATCAAAAAATTGTATTTATGTAAATAAAATAATGAAAAAAAATATATAAAAATAACTGATTGTATTTACATAATACAAATAAATATAATATAATTATATATATATATATTAATTCAGTCAAGATCCGATTTAGCCATAATTGTTAGCTGAAAATTTGCAAAAATATCCGATTAGCCCCCGGCAAGGGCAACTGGCAGGTGTTTACAAATGTCTGGCGACAATAAGCCGCCCGATATTTGCCAACAAAATATGGCCAAGATTTGGCTATACAAAAAAATGTCCTTGAAACGAAAACAAACTCTATTACAGTTATATTGTGGCATATTTTCAATGAACATAGTTTTCAATGGCTATGGGTATGGCTTATTTGGTATATGCTATATCTAAGAGTTAAACAAATATAGTTCGGATTCGCAGTTAATTAACTGAGATCTCTCATTAATTGGAGTTTAAGTCCCAGTTGGACATCCGATTCTTAAATAAACAACCAATAATAACCACAATTTTCTTCTTTTTTTTTCGTTTTCCTTTCTCTTTCTTTCGCTCAATAAAACACTTAAAACTACATTTGTCACAAAATTGGTGTGATAAAAAGGAAGAAAAAAAATACCATCTCTTAATCATAGAACCATTTCGCGCACATAAATTTTGGAAATAACAATCCTACGGGGAAATACATTTCGTTTGTCAAATTCAACTGCTTCGATTAAAGTTAAAAACAATTTTAGCTTGATTTTGTTTTTTTTTTTTTTTTTTTTGTTGATTTCGCTTTTGGGATGCGCACTAGAAGCCGAATTAAAACTAGCCGCAATTATAGCATGCTTAAACAATTTTGAAATTGAAATAACGATAAACAATTCGATGTAAATTGCAGCGCAACGTAAACATTAATATGAAATTGTGGACGCTCTTTATTGCGTACGCGCTGTTATCACTATTTTCATCTGTGGATAAACTTCTGGCTTCGGGTCCGATGTGATCAGTTGCACCATGTGCTGCTGCAGCTCATCCTGGCTAGCCTGAGTGCCCGGCGGTATCATCCAGATAGTATCTGAAACATAAAAAGAGGGTGATATTTATATATATATATTTTAGAGATAGAGCGAGACAGAGGCACAAAAATGTTGTTCTTTTCTTTGGCATTATTAATTATTATTGTTTTTAACCAGTCCCGAAGCACTCACCGCCAAAGTACCAACCGTTGGGCGTGCACAGGCGCCACATAATCGCCGGCTGTGTGGGCGTTAGATCAGCTAATATATCACATGTTTCACCAGGACGCAAGGTCGGCGCACTGATGCGTTCCGTCTGAATTGGCGATGTTAAATAGCAGCCATTGGGCCAGCGTTCAGTGCCATCGTTTTGTAATTGAAACGCCTGCTGCTGCTCATTCACGTACTGCCCCTGGACAATCTTCATTGAGGGCATCGACTGAAAACTGCAAATGTCCAAATAGATTCCGAGGGCAGTTTGCAAGTTCCTGCAACACAAAATGGCAATAATTATAAGAATTATGGAAATTATGGAATGCTTTCATTCGATTGTCGCTTACCAGTTGCTCATTTCCAAGTAGAAGCGAGCCGACTCGCGATTCATTTGATTATTCATTAGGCTCTGGAACTGACTGAGTAGATCCTCGTGATCTGTGGTGCCCATGCAACTGAACTGCTGCAGCAGCAGAGAGTCAATATCAGAGTCACTTGTGGGCAGAGCTGGACCCAAGCCACCAAGCCCCTTGATTTGCGCCCCTTGTGCTGATGTTGATGTGGATTGGGGTGTAGGTATGGATATGGGTATGAGTGTGCTTGCGGTTGCTGGTGTGGATGCGTGTGCAAGTGATGTTAACGGTAGCGCTGAGACTGCAGATACAGCTGGCACGCCAGCTGCTGTGGACAGAACGAGAGACATTCCTGGCGGCGCTGGCAACGGTATCGCAATGTTGCTGGTGTCCATCATTGGATTTGTGGTTGTTGTCGTATTTGTTGTAGTGCCAAAAAGCGGTTCGCATTGCATACTATCTTGCAACAGTTGTTGCATATGCTGCTGCTGCTGCGGCGTCTGTGGCTGTGGCTGATGCAGCTGCGTTGAAGTCGCCTCTGTTGTGCTTTGTGACTCGTAGTTCTCCTCAACGTCCATCGCTACAAATGCTTCGTATCTATTTCTATTTCTATTTTGCGCTCAAGAATTGAAGTCAAATCTGCAAAATAAGTCGAAAATGTGAAATGCGTTGTAAGCATAAAGTTATTGTTGTTTTTAATGCTATTGTTTCTCCTCGCTGCTATGACAGTCAGACAGAGAGACGACAGACAATGGAACGACGACGAACCTCTTCCGGCGACTCTCTCTGTGTGTTTTGTGTTTGTGTAAGTGTGTGTGTGTGTTCCAGCACGGTGTTTGGTTTGTGTGTGTGTGTGACCTACTCAACTTAGTTATTTATTTAACTGTCGCAAGAACATTAATACGCCTGTATCCTCTGCACTTATGTTTTACATAAAAATAGACTAAAACATTAAAAGGCAGCAGCAATGCAACAAAATATGCAGTGTTACCGCACTCTGGCTATCGCAAAAATACCAATAATAATACTTAATATGTACTGACACTAAAATTAAATGTTTCTGTTTTATTCGCTGGACTATAAAAGCAGCTATGATGTCCTTATTATTAAATCTTAAATAATTTTTGCCTAGATAAACATATGAGTACTTAGTAAGTGGAAGTAAATCTTCGATAACACTTTTCAATGATTGTCCATTTAATTCGATAAGAATCTTTCCGTTAAAGTTAAGTAGCCAATTTATGTTGCACCTTATTTTTTAAATGGCCTTTTTGACAAAGGTTTGACTTCTATATGATAACATTATTTATAGTTCTATATAATAACTGCCTTACGCTTTTCGAGCTTGTGCTTTTCCCTCCAAGGTGAGTCTGAGTCCAACGCAGCTGCACACAAATAAATAGCAATAAAATACTACAAATTTGATATCGTTATTGCGATCGAAATTTAATGAACAACGGACTGTTACCAGCTGGTCGTCATATCGATAGTCGTCATTCGATATTTTGAGCACCCACCACACAATGAAAACAAATAACTCTCGTATAGTATACAAGAGCGCTGCCGCTAATATTATTAACACAAGGAGTAGCAAAACACAATGTGGTAGACGCTGCTCGGCCCCAGTTGTCAATACAGCAAGCGGATGGACGAGCAGCACATCGAAAGTCAATGCACATCAACAACAAAAACAAAAACAGTAACAATAGGAACGTGGATACCAAATGCAACAATAATGACAATGAAACCATTTCAATTATTTTAATGTAAGTGCCTAACGAGCCCTAGCGCGTGTGCCCAACGCCACCATCACCATCCATGTCCCCAACATTTACCTGACGCCATTGGAGCAGCAGTAATGAGTTGCCAGCGTATGCATCAACACAAAGGCCGAAATAACAAAAACAACACGAAGAAGACCATCGTACAGTGCAAACATACAAAAATCAAAACAAAACAAGAAACGGCGAAGGTGAAGACTCAGCCAAAGACAAAGACATCGAAGCCGGTGAGAGAACTTCTGACTCAAAACTCAAGACAAATAAAGAAAGTAAGCATAAAGTGGAAATTAGGCCAACACATTTGCAACGCCACCGAACGTTGGCCAACAGCAAGCAGCAATCAACAGCCAACAACAATAACAAAATAGAGAACTCCGCCTCATCCATGAGACTTAAGCCATAAGAAGCAGCAATAGCAACAACAATAAGATCAAAATTTACCTCAAAATGGACTTTCTGGCCAATTTAATCAAAAATCCGCAAACAATATTGTGTAAGTAGTTGTTATTATTATTATCAGCAAATAAATAAATATTTACATGCATTATCAAATGTACGTATATATAAATTTTATATACATATTCTTTATATTGTTGTTGAACACATAGCCACTTACATCGATCTGGACTATTCGCTATGGCTTTATCGCTTTCTAACGCCACTGATTGTCACATTCCTCCTTCCGCTCGTCTTCGTCGCTCTCATCTACATATCATTTTTGGTGCTCTTCATCTACAAGCTGCACAGGTAAGCGAGTCCAAAAAAAACAACAACAACAGCAAAAAACCAAACTGCTTACGACAACAAATGCAAATATCGAAATACATACAAATATATATATATATATCAATATATAATTATATGCATATATATTAATATAAAGTATGTACTGCGTTTGCATTTCTGCCATTGAACTCTTGCATGAATTTTCCGCTGTTGCAACAAATTCTGCAAAAACAAAATAAATGAAAAGAAATCAACAAAAAAAAAGTACTTTTCAACACACTGTAACCTTATCAAAATTCTTATGTTTATCGCGAGTGTGACCGGCTAAAAACTATCCTATGTTTCAAGCGGCACACTAAAAAAAATATTATCAAATTGATTTCTTCAAAAACTGACGAAAGTCTATCTTATTCACGCCGATCTTGTTATATACTTTGATTTATATTTTAAAAGATAATAGTCCAAGTTTTTTTTTCAAAATAATAAGAGCAGGAAGTATGTAGAAAAATATTTCTATGAATGGCAAAAAAAAATCCGTCAGTGAAGGTTTGAAAAAAAAAAAAAATGTTTGCATATGGTGGTTTCTTAATTGTTTATATGCTTAATGGATATATATATATATATAGAGTATATATATATTACATATGTGTACATTTTTAAAAGCGAGTAGCGTATTTCAAATAAAATGATTAAGCAGTAAAAAAATTACAAATCGAGCACATTTGCACACACACACACACACTTGAACCTTTTCCCTCTTGAGCCTGGTGTTGGTGTACTGTGGGCTAGGGTTGGGGCTGGTGCTGGGCTTTTAAAGCAAGTACTTTACGATAATGCTTTGCATTATTTGTTTGATATTTCAACAGCTCTCCAAGGTGCAATTTTGTAGATTGTGTAAACGCTTAAACCGGTTTTAAAAATTGCAAATTAAATAGAAGTTAGCTGAGGCCTCGAAAATGATATTGATAGTGGATAATACGACGCGTTCATGAGTCGCTCCATCACACACACACACACACCTAGCCGACACTCAGCTAATTATTAGCTAAATATCGTAAAGCAAGTACTAAAAACTGAGCACATTCTCCGTCAGTGCGTCATGCGTTTATCAAAAGAGCTCACAAATCAGAACAAGACACGACATTTTAATCGTCACTCTTATTGCTATGGCTATTTTTGTTTTCTTTGCGATAACAAGACTTTAAGCTTACGATATAAGTTCTATTTCCCACATAATTATCAGATAACTTATCATTGTACAAATATATGTATGACCACAATTAACCCTAAATCCAGCTGTTGAATACATTACTATCTGTTTGTCAAGTTTGCCTATAAAACACATTTGAATTTGGAAGTGTCTTTATATCGAAACGGACACGAAATCCACAAATTTGTTGATTTTTAGCTAGCATAAATTTTTGTTCAATTAAGACTTTAATCAAGTTATGTTGATTTTATGCAAACTGCTGTTTATTGTTGCTCTTTGCTTTAGTTGTGTTGGGCGATGGGGGGTTGGCAACAAAAATAAATGTCACGCCCCCTATACTCCAGTTCGCTGAGGTGGCATCACGCAACAGTTTGTTTGCCCTCCTTATCAGTGACTTGCCATGCAGCAGCAGCAACAACAACAAGAACTATAAAAATATTGGCCACTTTGTGGCTCGACTATAAACAGGTGCGGCCAAATGTACGCATATGTCAACTACATATATATACATAAATATATAATATATATATTTATATATATAGTCCATTGATTTATTGAGATTTTGATATGCGAACGCTCCTCAGTCCATATAATGCTGATAACACCTGAGCCGATGGGCACCGAATGATGATCTGATACTGCTAATTCTAATGCTGGACAAAAAAAAAAGAAAACTAAATTTAAACATAATTATCAATTTAGCAATTAATTGGCGTCATTCGCAGTGCAAAACAAAATTCCATTCATATTAACTGCATGCTTTTTTATCAACACCCATGGTCGCGTCAATATATACACATGGCAACTGCTGATGGCCCAGCCAACTTCAATCCGGAAAGCAACCCCAAAATCTTGATCATTCATATTCCGCATCATATCAACATTTGACTGCAAAACGATAAATGAAAAAAAAAAACAATAAGAAAAATGTATTTCGAAATTGTGTGCAACAAAAAATGTCTGTAAACCAGTTCAATATTTGATGAGATTTTCCATTATTTTTTTGTTTTTGGCGTTTATTTGAATTTAAATGTAGTACATATAGAATGGGTTTACTATATGATATAGCTGATTTTTATTTATTAGAACCATATTTAACTAAATATTATTTATACATATCTTACAATTGTAGACAAACTTAAGATTTTGGCTAAACTGAAATATTTATTGATCTTTGGAAGGTCTACGACTGTAATTCCAAACCACTTTAATTTTATAAAGCATATTCATTAATAATATAATTAATATAATCATCTATTTATGTTCAATTTGCAGGCAGGTTATAATGCGAGCGGTGCAAACGGATCGAAACTTTTGGCGTGTCGGACGGAAGATTGTGGCTGCAATTTGGGATGCACATGCGCGGATCTATCATGGATATGAGGTGATCGGTCTGGAGAATGTGCCGCAGGAGGGACCAGCGCTGATTGTCTACTACCATGGAGCGATACCCATAGATATGTACTATTTAAACTCACGCATGCTGCTGCAGCGCGAGCGTCTCATCTACACGATTGGCGATCGATTTCTGTTCAAGCTGCCTGGCTGGGGCACCATTTCGGAGGCGTTCCATGTCAGTCCCGGCACGGTGCAGTCGTGTGTGAGCATATTGCGCGATGGCAATCTGTTGGCAATCTCACCAGGCGGCGTCTATGAGGCACAGTTCGGTGATCATTATTATGAGCTGTTATGGCGCAATCGTGTCGGTTTCGCCAAAGTGGCCCAGGAGGCTAAGGTGCCGATAATACCATGTTTTACACAGAATTTGCGCGAAGGCTTTCGCCAGGTGGGCATCTTTCGCACGTTCTTTATGCGATTGTATAATAAACTGCGGATACCCGTCTATCCCATTTACGGCGGTTTTCCGGTTAAGTTTCGCACATATCTGGGCAAGCCCATACCCTATGATGACAGCTTGACGCCGCAAGAGCTGCAAATCAAGGTGAGCTCCTCTCCGCTAATTTATATTAATTATTATTTACAATTTGCTTTGTTTTTTTTATTTGTGTAGGTGGCCACTGCCATTGAGGATCTTATTAATCGGCATCAGCGTCTGCCTGGCAGCATTCTTCTGGCGCTATTGGATCGCCTGCCGGCATTTAAACGTCATCGCAAGGATTCGGTGCGCAGTCCCATCAAGGATAAAGCGGACTGAGCAGCTGCTGGCAGGCAAGCAGTCAGGCAGACATATTAAGAATAAAATCAAAAACATCTCTGGAATTTGATAATAAGATGAACTGTGTTATAATTGGACTAATAATTAATAACTAAAGCAAAACTATCAAATCCGTGGGCATTGAGCAAGATCATCGATCAGCATCGATCATTGATTGCAGATCATCGATTGTATGCCATAAGACTTCGTTCCATGTGTACTTCATTATAATTATTATTGTGTAATGTCTAAACTAATGAATAACTACTACGTCTACTTCCTCCGTGGATTTTGTCTAATACGCTCGTTTAAGTAACAACAAATTAGTGCAATAAACCGCCTTGTATAGCTCGTAACATATATATTTTATTTTATTTTTTATAAAAACATAAAATAGATAATACATACATACAAAATAACAAATATAGAATGCCTTTTTACCCATAAGCCATAAGCCATGGCCAATGGACACGAACATATTAAATTCAATTTGTAGCATTTTATTTAATGATTACATTTCTTTTAAATATTATCAATTTATCTTTTTTTTTCTTGTAGTTTTATCAACATACATAAAACACATTCTGTAATCATCTAATTGCATTCATCTATAGGATACACTATGATTAAAACGCAATCGTTTTTCAATATGTGTTTAGTTTGTCCAAATTATGGCATTTTAAATTTTCGACTTTAGCCCATTTGCCGATTTTTAGGCTAGCCTAAAATCACTTTTCATAAATGAACGATTGATCGAGTTTGCGTCTAATTGTTTAAAATATGGTATTATTTAAAGTTCTTTGAAAAATATGACTTTTATGTTAGAACCACATCAATATTTAATTATTGGAAATCAGAGAGAGAGAGAAAGAACGACAGAGAGAGGGAGCGAGATGGAAAAAGAGATATTAAGTTGAACTACGAAGGCAGACTACAATTTAATATATATAAATTAACTTATTTGCAGAGCTTACGTACAATCATTAACACTAGAACTGCGTAAATTACTAAAAAATTGAAAGGAGAACACACACACACACACACACACACGCACGAGTTTAGTGAATATCCATAATTAATTATATTTACCAGTCACACAACAATGTTTATCTTTTTAAGAACTATTCGCCGACATCGCAGCCAACAAACACAACATTTTTGCTACAAGTTAAAGACAAGTTTTCATTTCCAAAAATAAGCATGACCCGCCGGTTACTGCTCAAAATTCCACACGAGTTTTAAGAAGTTACATATATTTATATAAATATTAAATTTAAGGGCCATCTGCAGTGCACAGTGGTAGCTAGTTGAGCATACAAATTTTCAAGTTTTCTGATAATATTTCGTAATTAAAATCAATTTTTATTGATATATAAAAACTGTCCCGTTAATATACAAATTTTTCGGGGATAAATAAATAATTTTAATTCACGTTCCACAAGATAGATTTTGAAAAACTTAAGCAACCTTTCGTGGATTGTATCAGTTTATGGTGTTCATGGCAGTTGTCGGAACCAGTGTGCTCTAAATGGATGCGAATACGGTAAAATGAGAAGAGTGGAGAGCTCGGGTGCGGGTTGCGGGTGCGTGCTTAAGTATGTTAAGGTTGTTGTTGATCTCGGCGCAGATGTAAGTGTTAAAACCGGCAGCGAAGCGGTTTGGCTTAATCAGTTGCGAACACAACATAGAATGGCAATCAATTGGCTGCTGCTGCTGCTCGCGTGGATTGGGTGCTACTGCTGGAGGATCGGTGATTCGACAGTGGAGGCGCGTGCCTCTCAGGGCATGCATGTGCAATTGCCACACGGTGGCTGGCTTATTGGACGCCACAGGACAACGCACAGTGGTCAACATATGCGTGCATTTATGGGCGTTCCATATGCCCTGCCCCCAGTTGGTGAGCTGCGCTTCCGTGCGCCCATCCCACAGCCGGGCTGGCAAGGTGAACGTCTTGCTGTGCAGGATGCGCCAATATGCATGCAACGGGACCCATTTCGACGCGACACACAAATCGATGGTGAAGAGGATTGCCTGTATCTAAATGTGTATACACCAGATCCGGTAATTGGAGCGCCACTGCCTGTTATGATCTGGTTTCATGGCGGTGGCTGGCAATGCGGTTCAGGGATTAGCAGCTTCTACGGTCCGGATTTTCTGCTCGAGCATGATGTGGTACTCGTTTCAGCCAACTTTCGGCTCGGTCCACTTGGTTTCCTCAGCACGGAGACGTTGGATTGTCCTGGCAACAATGGACTCAAGGATCAGTTGGCAGTGTTGCGCTGGGTGCGTGATAATATCGCCGCCTTTGGCGGTAATCCACAAAGTGTAACGGTGTTTGGTGAGAGTGCCGGCGGAGCGAGTGTCACCTACCACATGTTATCGCAGCAGTCGCGTGGATTGCTGCATCGCGGCATTGCCCAGTCTGGCACCTACTTCAATCCGTGGGCACAGCCGGCACACGAGGGTGTCGCTGCTGGCCGTGCCCAAAAGCTCACCGAACTGATGAACTGCACCCAGGTTGGGGACGATTGGTCGGCAAAATTGAAGTGTCTGCGTGGCAAGCGTGCCGAGGACATCGTCGCCAAGCTTTACGATATGTTTGTAAGTTGCAACAATCATAAAAGAAGAAGCAAGCACACAAAACCTGCGGATTACTTTGAGTGTACAATTTTCCAATTTCACAGTCTTTTTTTTCTTTCTGATATGCACACAATATATATATACAATATATATATACAATATATATATACAATATATATATATACAATATATAAATACATATATATATATACTGTTAACATGTTGACCCCTTTTCATAAACTTCGAAATTATTAATCTAGAAATGTTGAATTTGTAATCCATTCTTAACATTTGGACAGGTGTGGGATTTCGATCCCATGATACCATTTCCTCCGGTCATTGAGCCGGCGCACACAGATGCCTTTCTAACGCTGAGACCACGTGATGCGCCACTGCCACATGGCCAGAAATTGCCACTGATGATAGGTGTAACGGCTGAGGAAGGGCTGCTAAAGACCGCGGCATTGTTGAACTTACCGCATCTGATGGAAGAGTTTAAGACGTATTTCGACCAGCTGCTACCTGTGGTGCTCAACTATGATCATCTCGAGCCAGAGGCACAGCAGGAGATAACGCGGAATATCGAGAGTTTCTACTTCAAAGCCGGACACAACTATAACAAATCCAATCATCAGAATTTGACCGATGTAAGCATTATGTAAACAGAATTCACTATGAGCATATTAACTATATTGATGAATATGCTTGCAGCTAATCTCCGATGGATGGTTTGTGGCTGGAGTCGATGAGTATCTAAAGCTTCGCAGCGAGTCCTTGTCGCCCACCTACGTGTATTTATTTGATCACAAGGGTGCAGCAAGTTTCTCGGAGATATTTAAGGGCGGACGCAATGAATTCTATGGTGCCTGTCATGCCGAGGAATTACAGTATCTCTTTCCCATTGGACAGGAGTTGTTTGTGAGCGCCGTGCCAACTCGCCAGGATCTAGAGCTGCGGGAGCTTATGCTCCGCCTGTGGGTGAACTTTGCGCGAACAGGGTAAGACTTGGATTCGTCTGTTCGTTGTAACTGAAAATACCGAATTTATTATTAGCGATCCAAATCCGGTTCTGGGCACCAGCAACTTACCCATATGGCAACCAACAAAAACATATCCTGTGGAATATGCGCGCCTTGGCTCCAAGTTGGATTCAAAGGACGTTGAGGAGCTGCCGCCACTGCTGCAAATGGAGGTGGCACTGCTGCAGCATCGTGCTGACTTCTGGCGCGATCTCAAAGCCCATTTGCCGGCAAGTCAACCGGAGCGGCAACACAATGAACTTTAGAATTATTATTGCCCTTTGTTTTTAAAAATAAATAAATTAACCATGCTGCCAGATATCGGGAAATACAATATATAAAAAACCAGGGCTGCCATAATAACAGAAACAGAGCAACAAAAAAATGTACTCAAATTGGCAAATTATATTAAAAATAATATATGGCTTTGTCTAAAATCATAATATACAAAATTATAAGGTCAAGAATGGTATAGCAACATGTTATCATTTTGCTTTTAAGAAATAAACAGAACATACCAGATGTCGCAGAGCAATGTGAACAGAGCAGAGCTGCCAGCTGCTATAAAGATTCAAAATAATAATTTGTGTATAATAAAAAAAAAAAAAATAATAAAATGCAAACAATGAATGATTATTGTACATTGTGCCGACTGCTATTATTATTATTTTGTATTATAAGTAATGGTATTTGCGGCCTAACAATCTGGCAACCATAACACACAAAATCGTAGTTTCATTTTTTTTTTCAAGCTAGCCGAAATTGTCATACGCATACGGGCAAAAAAGACACACACACTTATATATAAACAAAGCAAGTTTCGATTATTTTTTTTTTGTTTTCATAGATATTGTCGTCTACGTTATATACGTATATATAAACACGAAAATAACATTTTTATCGCACGTCTGTAATTACAACGAACGTTGTGTTTTTCTCGCTTAACTTGGCCTCGAGTTGCATTTTTGTGCGCGTCACAACACTGAAAGGTGGCGACAAATGGCTGGCTCGGCGCTGCGTCGCCTAATGGCGGAATACAAACGTAAGTACACAATCTTTGAGCGAGCGAAAGGGAAAAAGACAGAGAGGGAGAGAGGGCTAACGGTGACACCTGGACTTTACACAAATTGCCGTTGTTGTTGTTCTAATTGTTTTTGCCTTTATTTTTGTTCGCCATTTTGCCAGAGTTGACAATGGATCCACCAGAGGGCATTGCAGCTGGTCCCATCAGTGAGGACAATTTCTTTGAATGGGAGGCTCTGATTGCGTGAGCTATATAATTGTGTATACACATTATCAATTGCTGTTAATTGCTACTTTTTGCCATAGCGGACCCGAGGGTACTTGCTTTGAGGGTGGCGTGTTTCCAGCTCGTCTGGTTTTTCCACCCGATTATCCACTAAGTCCACCAAAAATGAAATTCACTTGTGATATGTTTCATCCAAACATTTTTGCCGATGGCCGCGTTTGCATATCAATATTACATGCCCCCGGTGATGATCCCATGGGCTATGAGCTATCCGCCGAACGTTGGAGTCCCGTTCAGAGTGTGGAGAAGATTCTGTTGAGTGTGGTTAGCATGTTGGCGGGTAAATCATCACAGAAACTGAAATCAAATATGAAGTTCATTCAAATATTTTTTTTTTTAAATCTCTTCTGATTTTTAGAGCCCAACGATGAAAGTGGGGCGAATGTCGATGCGGCAATTATGTGGCGAGAGCGGCGGGAAGAGTTCAATCGAATTGCACACAAGTTGGTGCGTAAAACGCTCGGTTTGCCAACATAAGTACTTACACACACACACTCCGACTGAAGATACCACGACCCACTGCAATACATACTACAAAAAAAATGTAAAACTAACCAACTGCGCGAAGAGCCACTAAAACAAAGATTAACACCAAGAACAACGACAACACTACCACTACCACGATACCGATCTTAAAATTGAAATGGGAATGCACAAATTCTTCCCAACATGCATTGTGTATTTGTGTACGTTTGTCGAACTCCAAATCGAGCGACAACCACGACAAGTGTGCCAGTCATATGTATATATCTAGATATCCAGTTAGCAGTTATTTGTTGCAAGGACTCTTAAAGTCGTAGCTACCCGCGCGAATTAAGTTTCCAATTAAATTTTTATTATTTACGTTGAATTATTTAAGCTTAGCCTTGTAACCAGAAAAAAGCAATTCTTGATGTTAAACTCAATAGCTAATAGAACCATCGGTGCATTACTCTAAATTCTCGGACTTTATTGGTCAAGAAATACGATTCCCAGATTCGACAACAGAATATATATATATATATAAATGTAGACTAAGCAAATCATATATATATATATATAATGTAGGCTAAGCAATGCATATATATATATACATGTAGACGAAGCAATGTATATATGTATATATATATATGCATAACTAAATATTTTATTAGTGCTATTTTGACTATCGGTCCCAACATTCTCGCCTCATCCACGCAATTGAAATTATGGTATTGTGTGTAGTGTGCAATTACTACTTTAACGTGCGGCAAAAATAAATGTAAAAGAAGTGTTTTCTGTTGTAAATAATTAAATTGTATAATCTTTGAGCATTGTTAGTGAACTAAAAATTAACTTAGTTATTCGTAGCATACACAGTGCTTACTGAAATTAAATATATTTTTCGCTTGTATCTAAATTGCTGGTCTCAGCGGCACTTTATTATATTTTTTTATGTACCACTTTAAATTTTGAGTTTTAAAAACCCCTTTAAAAATTGGTTTTGTAGAAATCATTAAAGTTTAAATATATATAATGAAGTACAATAAATTTCTTATTTATAGAATACAAAAATTAGGCTCTTAGCAATAAAAGTTTTTTGCAAATTTGAAATACAACTGAATGCAGAGTGTTATAATTTTCTTAATATGTGAATAGATCGGCACTTCGTCATGGAATTCAAAAACCGCGCCCTAAACAGCGTTGCTAGAAAGTTAAGAAAGCACCACCATGATTAAAACTGGCTAGTCTGGCCATATGGGATTGCATTGATATGGTCACACTGCCAAAAGTAAATTCAGTCATTGTTTTTGCTTTCAGCTAAACGCAGCGTGCTGCGTTTGTGTCTAACGTTTAAGCGGGTTTGTTGTTTTCGTTTTTTTGTTGGTGCGGTTGTTGTCGTTGTTGTTGTTATTGTTACATAGCACGACAATAAAAAAACAAATACTTAAAGGTATGTTAATGAAAACGAGAACACTGCAGAACACCAGAAACAAGTGCTAATTTTAAATGTATATTAAAATACTACATTGCAGTGTTTAATCATATAAGAAAATAAAAATCCCTATATGTGCGAGTGGTGCTGATAAAAATAAGCGCAAAGTGAAAATACAAAATAAATAGAGTACCGCATTAGTGCGGAAAACGTGACGCATGTTGCTGCCTGCAGCCAGGTGTGCTTGTGTATGTGTGTGTGTGTGTGTTTCAGCGTCCAATATGCTGTTAAAAATGGGTCGCATTATAATTACAGCAATTTGCCGCACTTGGATTAGCTCTGCGGGTTTTGTTTGTTTGATTAGGCAGAATGTGCTTTAAATTAATAACCACATAGATTTATTTCATAAGATTTCAAAAAACACACATACACACACGCATGCAGACGTGGGATGAAGTGGGCATGCCAACGCAGCTCAATGTCCAATCACGGTTAGGCTGCAGAGTTGCCAGCCTGCACACTTCGTTAAAAACATTGTGTAATGTTTGTTTTCTTTTTCTTTTTTTCCCCGTGCCTTTCCAATGTTATTTTTACCAACTGCATTAGGCGCATGGCTAAACCAGCTGACAATTATGATTTGAAAAACACATGCAGAAATAAACTAACTTCTCTGCGTCTTTATAAACACAACGGAAAGAGCTGTAAGCTGCAAATTAACATATTCAAAATAAATGCAATTCAGGCCACTTGATCGATTTAATTTATGCCACTGTAAATAAATCAATAAATATATGCTAAAATATTCATTTATTTGAAGTTCGGTTACGCGCTGTGTCGCAATTTCTCGTGTCGCCCCCGATTTTTTCTAAAGATTGAGAATTCGCTGTTTTCTCAGTATTGTATTCTAATTGGCGTGTTTTCGTGTGTTCTGTGTGTTTTAGTGTTTTTAAGTTAACAAGTGGTTGCGCCCACATCTGATGAACATCAAGAACAATATCGAATTGTTAGCAATTAGGCAATTTGTGTCTACTTGCAAATAATTCTGCTTAAAAATGAGATCTATACTTCTGCATGTGTGTTAGTGTGTTGTGCATGAACCATTTTAAATAGCGCACGTGACGTAATTGCGGGAATTAACGATGATCATTCCAATGATAACATTATCGATATATTAAAGTTAGCTTTGATTTGTTCAAGTACGAAATAAATATTTATGCCAAAAATAAAAAGTGTCTAATAATTCAAATTTCAACACGGCCAACTTTTAATATATTAATTCGTTTAGCTAAAACTTGTCAAAATTTATGTAATTGGAAATGCCAGCTCTTCATAATGCATTCAATTCAATTCATTCATTTATTACATTTCATAACTTCAACACTTTTTTCTTCATATGCACGCCAGGCTCAGCTCGGACCCAAACGATAACGGTATAAGGGAAACAGAAACAATGCTTTCGCTGCAGAATCAAAGGCAACCGAAAACGTCGCCCCTGGTGGATGACTATGAAATATCGGACACTGTCCTGGGACTGGGCATCAATGGTAAAGTGGTGCAGTGCACCAATCGACGCACAAAACACAACTACGCCCTCAAAGTGCTCCTCGACAATGAGAAGGCCAGGCGCGAAGTCGATTTACACTGGCGGGCAAGTGGCTGCAAGCACATTGTGAACATTATCGATGTCTACGAAAACACCTACAGCGGTCGCAAGTGTCTCCTGGTCGTCATGGAGTGGTAGGTGTCAATTGGCTATCATTTTGCTATCTTAATTATCTCGCTTTTTATAACAAACATTCCCTTTTTTTTTATAATCTACAATCTTAATTTCGTAAAAATCTTATGATACGTTCTTACTAGAAAATTTCCTGTTCTTTCACAAATTTCTAGATATTTTCCTCGTTTTCTCTTTGGTTCTTTACTTTCTTCAACTTACTATGTATTTTTATTAATCATTTCTTTTTTTTAATTTTAAGTCTTTAATTTTAATAATAAATTTGTGGGTTGCCTCACATATGAAGAATGTATTAAATAACATATGTGTCATTTGGCAGACAAATAATTGTTCGTTATTCGTAATCTTTTTGTAGATGAGAAATCTTAAATCCAAATTGGTCCCTCTCTCTCGCACTCTCTCTCTCTCTCTCTATAACTCTTTATCGTTGTGCGTAATTCGAAATCGTTTTACTGGCACCTTGCAATTTTTTTTTTTAGAAATATATTTATATATTTATGTTTATCGGAAACCCATATAAATATAGTTAGTAACGTGGTAATTAATTCGATGACAATTTCTTTATGTTATTATGACAGCATGGAGGGCGGTGAGTTGTTCCAGCGCATACAAGACAAGGCGGAGAGCTCGTTTACAGAACGAGAGGCGGCGCACATAATGCGTGAGATTTGCGAGGCAATCTATTATCTGCACAGCCGAGATATCGCGCATCGCGATTTAAAGCCAGAAAATTTGCTCTATACGACAACGCAACCGAATGCGGTGTTGAAGCTTACCGATTTCGGTTTCGCCAAGGAGACCTTCACCAATGACACCCTACAGACGCCCTGCTATACGCCCTACTATGTCGGTCAGTTGGCTCAAGTCCGCAGCTTTGAAGCTTAAATAATTTCATCATTTATTAATTAATTGCATTTCTTTCTGTTTTTAGCGCCGGAGGTGCTCGGTCCCCAAAAGTATGACAAAAGCTGCGACATCTGGTCACTGGGCGTGGTCATGTACATTATAATGTGCGGCTTTCCGCCGTTCTACAGCATCAACGGTCTATCAATCTCGCCGGGAATGAAGAAACGCATACGCTCCGGCCAATATGATTTTCCCGACCCAGAATGGACGAATGTTAGCCAGGCGGCCAAGGATTTAATCAAAGGCATGCTCAACGTGGATCCCGCTAAGCGCTTGTGCATCGAGGATGTGCTTCGTAATAACTGGATCGCCCAATATAATGCAGTACCACAAACACCACTCTGCACAGGACGTTTACTCAGAGAGGGCGAGGAGATCTGGCCGGAGGTGCAGGAGGAAATGACACGTTCGCTGGCAACCATGCGTGTCGACTACGATCAAGTAAGTGATGCACGGCAAAAAAATATCCAGTGCTCGCCTAATTGACAACACATTCAACAAAAACTTAAAAGTCTTTCACCTTATATATAATGCATAAATCCCATTTGCAGATGCAAATAAAGGCGCTGGACAAATCCAATAATCCGCTGCTGACGAAGCGCAGGAAAAAGATTGAGGAAATTTATGCGGAGCACAAGTGAATGCAGCCACAAAACAGCTAAAACGAAAAACAAAAAAACAACAAAAAAATAAGAATTAAAGGACATACGCCAAACTTAGACCCCCTTACGCCCCACTTCCACACTTCGTAAGATATAAAAAGAAGAAGATGAAACGTTTTCATATAAAACGCTCATTTTTTGTGTTCCGTCTTATTATCGTATATATATTTTTCGTCTCATACTTAGGAGTTGTAGAATGGTATAGAAACGTTGATGAAAGCTATATTACAAGACAACTTCCATTTACATAAAATACGGATGAACATTAACCGTTTTATAATCGACCTGCTACCACTTGACTTATGATACATTATGTCTTGTGTTTACCTGTTTGTGCATTATCCATAATCTGTCTATGTATGTAGTGTATATTAATTTCCAGTAATGGTTTTAAGGGTATTTTTAGTATTGAGACGTAAAAAGCTGTTTCATAATGAAAATAACTTATATAGGAGCGACAAGCAACAAAACCTATGCATTCATAAAGAATATATATATATAATAAATACCTTTACTAGTTGTCGCCAGATACAGAAGACCCCCCGGACTATAACCTGAATTTTTTTCGATTAATTATTATTTTTTTTGTTATAATTTAATTTTTGTGACTTGTGTATGTAATGATGATGTAAAGTCATTAATGTTTTAATGTTAAACTTAAGCATTAGCGTTGCTCCAGTTAAGTGTCTCCACGATTACGGATATACTTTCTTGCTATTTATTGCTTAATGCAAGCTATACAATTTATCATATAAATAAAGTATTTGTAGTTATTAAAATCGATAACAAATTGTATCATTTCAACTAAGGATTTTTTTATTTTCCAGAACTTAAATCTAAAATGTTAAGTGTTGTTTTTAAACCACTTTTCAGCTGACGAAATTAAATGACATATAAATGTATAATCCGAACAATGCATTAATATTAGTATTTTAACTGAATGATTAACATCTCGCGAATGCAACAGTTCGCCCGTTATGACTGATCTAAAAAAAACTATTAAATTTGTATACTGATCCGGTTCAGTTTACATGACTAAAAAATGCCAGTTATAAATAAAAAATATATAATAATTGAATGCAATAATTCTCGGACCTTTCCAAGCCACAGATAAGAACTGTATATTTATGTCTAAATCTATTTAGGCAAGTGGAAACTAATAATGTGAATTCCCCATATGCTGCAGAGTGAAGTTGATATATATTTATATAAAAGTATATTCATATCGATACTCACTCGCTCGGATTAACATGTTATCTCATTCCCGGATTCCCAAACAACAAACAATTACAATCTGTGAATTTGCAATTGAATTTCTCATTTATTGATAATATATATATATAGATATATATTTATACAAAAGTATATTCATATCGATACTCACTCGCTCGGATTAACATGTTATCTCATTCCCGGATTCCCAAACAACAAACAATTACAATCTGTGAATTTGCAATTGAATTTCTCATTTATTGATAATATTAACAGTGCAGTTCGAGACACACTCACACACACATGCACACTCACGCGCATAAAAAGTGAGTTGAGAGGCGTGTTCAAGAAGGTGGGTTGTGGGTAGGCGCTGGCTAAAGCATTGCGAATAACAGTTTGCTAAATTCTCTGTTACACACACACACACACAGGCATACTCTACTTACTTCTTCTAAGTGGCATAATACAAATCAAAAATCAAATAAAAATAAAAAACAATGCGGCTTACAAATACAATATATATATATATATATATATATAGATATATATATATACATGTTTATATATATTTATATATATATTTGCATATATGTATTATTCTACGGTTCCTACGAAAATAGTTAACAATTGGTTTCATATAAAGTTGTTGAGTTTGTTATGTTTAGCGTTTTTGCTGAGGTATCCTCATATATATATATATATATATATATGTGTGTGTACCTTATAGATACCATAGCTTATGTATATTATAATGTATAAGGTACATGTATTTCATATATATTATACACAAATATGTGTAATTGATCTGCCTTATATTTTTGGTTTCTTATGCTCTTGCAGAGGATATTGTAAGTGTGAAGTGTGTTCCTTATCAGGTATGCAAGTGTATAAAATATTCGTTGTGCTTTATCATAAGCTGTTCATTCTTATCCTTTTTTGTTTTAGTGTTTAGAAAAATATACCTTATCTTAAAAGTACTTTAGTAATATTGTTTTATGGCAGATTTGCGAAATTCGCGTTCAATATTCAAATCTATTGTTGAAATTTATAATTCCTGCAGACGTTATATTTCAATAAGCTTCTCTCTCATCTCTCTCGCTAACTCTCTCTCTCCCTCTCTGTCTGTCGGTGTGTGCGTGTGTATTGGTGTCTCTGTGTATTGGTTTTGTAAACTCAAGGTACATCATTTGCTTTGTATTTGTTTCCGTTTCCGTTTTCATCGTTTGTCGTCTTTTTTTTATCTTATTTCTGGGCTGTTGTTTCCCCATTGGAAATACCCGCAAAAGGACAAAAAAATTTCTTATATTATACTATCGCAGCTGTTTTCCGCCTCGCTATTGCAGCAATCCATCGCTGGCAAAGATCCACCTCGTCTATAAGCACTCGATCCACGATTGTTACTGCTGCTGCTGCTGCTGCTGCTGTTGCTTGAGACGACTGTGGGGCTGATGTGGCTGCTGCGACGACTCGATGTCGATGTGGCATGATGCTGTGATGCTACGCTTGTTGCAACTACTGCATTGAGTCGCGGAAAATATTTGTAAATCTCCAACAGATTGTTGAGCTTTATGTGTGGCTTGTATTCCAAATCGTCCAAAGACTGTGATGCACTGCTGCTGTTCAACGGCGTCCAAAATGTCAGACCCAGCTGGGCGAGGTGACCGCCCTGTAAAATGGATGAGAAAAATTCAACATTTATAAATGGTCAATCAGGAAATGATTAAAGTGAAAAAATATATAGTATTATAACACAACGCTGGACCTAAGTATATATTCACATATGGTCTTGATCAGCATGCATAATATTTTGTGTTCTTGATAACGTGCTCATGATCAGCATCACTAGATTGGCCCACCTTGATGTCCGTCTCGAGTTTATCGCCAATCATGGCGCACTCTTGCGGTTTAACATGCATGAAATTGCAGGCTTCGTAAAATATCCCCGGATGTGGCTTCTCCCATGGCAGATCTGAGGAAACCAGTATATAATCAAAATAGCCACGCACATGCAGCTTGGCGACCTTCTCCCACTGTGCATTCGATGGTCCATTCGTGATGAGTGCCAGGGCATAGCCGGCCTGTCGCATACGCTGCAATAGTTGTACATAGTCGGGCGGTATGGCTAAATAGCGGTAACGCAATTTCAGCCATTGCGGATAGATTTGCTCGGCTAAATGTTTATGCTTCGATTGCAAAGATTCGCGCCACAAGTGCGTGCGCCACGAGTCCAGCGATGTTTGCGAATTGTCCGGACAGTGACAAAGGACTTTAAGAATGTCTGTGTGGCCAAATTGGCATCATCTTTGGTTAAGCAATACTGCGATTCCAGCACCTCAGCAAGCTGGAAACAACAAGAAAATTCAATATATATATAAATATATAAATATTTATATAATGGAGAAGGGGTCTTGATTGTGTTGCAGAGGCAAAAGCTTATAACACTTGTTGATAGCTAATCGACTTAAATATTTTCCTCTTCCGATTCGATTTGTTAGCTAACAATTGCACGCGCACACTTTGTGTGTGCACGCACACACACAAACACAACACGCTAACGTTTCCCAGAATATGACAGACGTAAGACTAGCGTCACAATTGACTGTGAGTGAAAACATTTTGAAAGTATGTGTGTTTGCTATTGACATAATATTTATTGCAAATTGCGAAATATAGGAAATTAAGAAAAAAAAAACGGCAATGTTGATTTTTCCCCTGGTTACACAGAAAAATTTCAATTTACAGAGAATGCATTTAAATGTAAAATTTTTTGGGATAATCCATCAATAGTTCTTTCTATATACAAATTGTATTTATTATGATGTAAAATTAAAACTGTCCACAAATAATAAATATTATTGATTATTAATTAAACAGCTTATTTAATTTATGCACATATTTATGTGTGTAAACACGCAAAAAAACAACAAAAAAAGGCTTAAAAATAACCAGTGTATTATGCATACAACTGCTTCCTGCATGACGACTCCTCAACTTATATTTAGAGAGTATCCGCTTAAAAACAACAAAAAAAGAATAGAAGAACATAAATAAACCATTTACATGTGAATATGCCGTTTCTTTTTTTTGTTTTGTTGTGATCTGCGGCGAAACGGTAAATGTCAAGTGTCATGCACTAATTCTGTGATTATTTTTGGTCTCTTATGACTTTGACCTCTACACAGCAAAAGACGACGACGTGCATTGATCAAACTTGCATTCACACACACACACATGCACACACCCATCTACATATTGGGAGAGCAGCGCGCGTGCTGACACATACTTACACACACACACACTGCACGTAACCGATTGTTTTCAGTGGAAAATTTTGTATAAATATCTATGTAAATATAAAGTGTTCGAGTGTGTGTGTGTGTGTGGGACTGCAAGAAAGGAGCGCGCGAACTTTCACCCGGTCGAACCGAAAAGTATATTTATACAGACACACATACATACCTTGCGTATCGCTTTGGAGTCACCAGCCCGCGTTGGGATAAGCGTGTTATCTAAGTCAAAGTAGAACGCAGAGATTTTAGCACAAATGCCATCAAATGGTGTTTGATGCTTGAGGCTCGTTGTTAACGTCGCTGTTGAAAATTTGCTAGCGGCCATGAGTTATTTCCACGCACGGATGGACCAGAAGAATCTGTCACCTTTCAAATTGGAATTGGGAATCAAATGGAGCGGGGATGGTGGTGGAAGCACATATATAGCATAACAAAAATGTCTAATAATATTACTATTATTATTGTTGTGTTATGCTTGTTTTGTTTTGTTCAAATTTTGGCGCCACTGGTGCAATGAACGAGTATTTGGAGCAACAATATTGGTCTCGGCTAGTTGCATTTGCACGCTCTGCGTTAGTTAAACGGCAATTGAATGTAAATCAAACGTTTGACAAAATATAAATAAGGGAACAGGTAAATGTAACCAAAGTAAGAGCGAAGCAATGACTGAAAGAAAGTGCACGCACGCACGATTCTACAGTTTCGCGCGCAAGTTTATGTACAGTGTGTAAAAGTTTTCGTCACCAACTTATTTATTTATTTTCTTGAGCACATATCTTTTGCCTTTGCGTTGTGACCATTTATTTTTTTTATCACTAATGCGCACATTCAAAATGTACTAGTTCGATGTAATATTAATTTTTATAATATTTTTGCTATATATCATTAGTACTTCGTTAATTGTGTGCAGCTTTTGAGCCGTCACTGTAAGTTGAGTAAAGAGAGAATTTAAATGAGTCAGAGTGAGCACGCAATACTCATACGGAAGAGAGAACATGTTCGTATATAGTTTGCATAACAAAAAGATAATAAAAAAATAAATTTGATTTAAAATTTTTAGCAATAAATTAAGAAGAATTTTAATATCTACACCTGGAATTACGAATTAAAATAAATTAAGCTCAAAATTTATTTTTTTTAATTTCGTTATTTTTGTAACTCTGTACAGGGATGCTTTTTTCTCATCGATTTATCGTGACACGAAATCATTTTTCCTTCCTGTGGCAACGCCAATATTTTATTGCGGACAATTTTGTATATGATTCGTACAATTCAATTTTGCTTATTATTTCTTCACAAAAATTGTGAGTGGCAATTAAAATGAGTGATAATGACAAATATTTGGGAGCGAGCGCAGCAGGTGAGTGATGCAAACAGGCTCAAATACATTTCGCTTTATTTTATATGTATGAACAGACCCAGACCTGCTAATCAAGCTGCAGATGGACGCTGCAACCAAAAAAGGCGCCATAGAAGACGACTTTATTACAGAGGAAAAGTTGCGTGAATCGCCCGTGGAGTGGCCAGAGATATGTAAGTAGGACGACACACTTTAATGCAAATCCTCAACAATCACTTGCAATATTCACACTTAGTTCCCGGCATAAATGACTTTATCGCCAAGAGCGATCCCCCATTCCACATGCCGATGTCTAGCGAAAATGGGCTTCCAAACAGTGAAAATTTAACAACTATTGAAGGTGCGTACACCTAACAGCTTTAACCATGGCCTAGGCCAAAGTTAGCTTTGTTTTGCGATTTGTTTACTAATTGTCAACAATTACAGAATTTGCTCGCATGCCGCCAGATCAGCTGATCGCCAAAATAAAATCGATGCATAATGATATCTACAGATTAGGGCAGCGTGAGTCCAACGAAATGACGCGTGGCAAACTGTTAGGCATCTTTAAGCCGAATTCCTACAACTGACTCATGTTAAACTGTTGGGCATCGTTGTTCGGGCTACTTTGACCAAAGCACAACCAATGAGAGATTGATTGAAATTAAGCGGTTCGACTAGTGCCTGCCTAATTTTCTGTTAAAAATTCTATTTATTTTTTACTTTATGGATACTGTCCCTCAGAAGTGGGATTAATAACTATTTTCCGTTAAAAATTATTCAAACTAGATGTCATAAAGTAAAAAACAAAAGATTGCAAAACAAAAATTGATGCTAGTCAACAATAAATAACATTTATTTCCATTAAATCATCGTTGTGATATACATGCACATAGAGTCTACATAGAGTTTGTATATATAGTGTTTCAGTTATGTTTTTATTTGGTACCAAATGGAGCTGCTGTTTGAAGTTCACACTGACCACTCTGAAGAGATTCAGAGAGAAGTGAGAGACGTGTCTTGGGGAGATAAAGGCACAGTTCTTATAAATGCCGATATGCTTAAATCAACAAATTGTAACTTTATCGTGTGTTTTAGGTGCATGTACCGTTATGTCGCTAATATTTATTACTATATACAATGGTTGCTCATCAATTATTCGTCTTTCGAATTGATGTAGAAATTTGTAATGCTTTCAAACTAAAATTGGCAAGAACAAACATTAAATTTGTTTAAAAAAAATAAATATATGTTAAAAATCATAACATTCCATGGAATATATATTTAAATATTCAGATTTTTAAGTGGTTGTATAACTTTTTATCCTTTTAGTGAAGCTCACATAATAATACAATTTAAGGTTAAATTTAAATCTGAAATTATGTGGGAATATTTTGCTTTCGATTTTCTTATTTTTAAATACATTTTTATAGAGCAGTTTTTTTAATCAAAAATATTTCATTTTTGTCACATTTTATAATGTTATGTTATAATTTGAATACCATAAGAATTAAATTGCAAATTAATAAATTTCAACTATAGGATAATACATAATTAATTTGTAATTGTATTCATTTTTATAAAAAACGGAAATTTTAAAATTATAATTAATTAGAAGAACAAAATACAAAAATGAAAATTGATGTATTTTGTTCTCTCTTTTAACATATTTTTTATATCATTAGGTTAAAAAGAAAAACTACTAATTTGTAGTTTAAAAAAAAAAAAGGAGTTTTTTTTACCAATAAGCATTATTCTTGGAGCAACCACTATTTTTATAGTGTAATAATATAGTTTATTATATGCATATTACTCTTATGTGAATTATATGTACTCACACACAATGCGTGTGCATGTCCCAAGCTTATGTTTATGTGGGGAGCATGAATGTGTCTCGGCTCATGTTGCCCAATAATCTTTTGCCTATTCCTGCTACTGCATGTCAAATCGATGCTCGAAAGTAATGCGATTAAAAACACCAACATCGGCCAGTTGCATAGGATCGGTATGATAGGCATAACGTCGTATATATAAGTATATTTATACAAACACACACATACATACCTTGCGTATCGCTTTGGGGTCACCAGCCCGCGTTGGGATAAGCGTGTTATCTAAGTCAAAGTAGAACGCAGAGATTTTAGCACAAATGCCATCAAATGGTGTTTGATGCTTGAGGCTCGTTGTTAACGTCGCTGTTGAAAATTTGCTAGCGGCCATGAGTTATTTCCACGCACGGATGGACCAGAAGAATCTGTCACCTTTCAAATTGGAATTGGGAATCAAATGGAGCGGGGATGGTGGTGGAAGCACATATATAGCATAACAAAAATGTCTAATAATATTACTATTATTATTGTTGTGTTATGCTTGTTTTGTTTTGTTCAAATTTTGGCGCCACTGGTGCAATGAACGAGTATTTGGAGCAACAATATTGGTCTCGGCTAGTTGCATTTGCACGCTCTGCGTTAGTTAAACGGCAATTGAATGTAAATCAAACGTTTGACAAAATATAAATAAGGGAACAGGTAAATGTAACCAAAGTAAGAGCGAAGCAATGACTGAAAGAAAGTGCACGCACGCACGATTCTACAGTTTCGCGCGCAAGTTTATGTACAGTGTGTAAAAGTTTTCGTCACCAACTTATTTATTTATTTTCTTGAGCACATATCTTTTGCCTTTGCGTTGTGACCATTTATTTTTTTTATCACTAATGCGCACATTCAAAATGTACTAGTTCGATGTAATATTAATTTTTATAATATTTTTGCTATATATCATTAGTACTTCGTTAATTGTGTGCAGCTTTTGAGCCGTCACTGTAAGTTGAGTAAAGAGAGAATTTAAATGAGTCAGAGTGAGCACGCAATACTCATACGGAAGAGAGAACATGTTCGTATATAGTTTGCATAACAAAAAGATAATAAAAAAATAAATTTGATTTAAAATTTTTAGCAATAAATTAAGAAGAATTTTAATATCTACACCTGGAATTACGAATTAAAATAAATTAAGCTCAAAATTTATTTTTTTTAATTTCGTTATTTTTGTAACTCTGTACAGGGATGCTTTTTTCTCATCGATTTATCGTGACACGAAATCATTTTTCCTTCCTGTGGCAACGCCAATATTTTATTGCGGACAATTTTGTATATGATTCGTACAATTCAATTTTGCTTATTATTTCTTCACAAAAATTGTGAGTGGCAATTAAAATGAGTGATAATGACAAATATTTGGGAGCGAGCGCAGCAGGTGAGTGATGCAAACAGGCTCAAATACATTTCGCTTTATTTTATATGTATGAACAGACCCAGACCTGCTAATCAAGCTGCAGATGGACGCTGCAACCAAAAAAGGCGCCATAGAAGACGACTTTATTACAGAGGAAAAGTTGCGTGAATCGCCCGTGGAGTGGCCAGAGATATGTAAGTAGGACGACACACTTTAATGCAAATCCTCAACAATCACTTGCAATATTCACACTTAGTTCCCGGCATAAATGACTTTATCGCCAAGAGCGATCCCCCATTCCACATGCCGATGTCTAGCGAAAATGGGCTTCCAAACAGTGAAAATTTAACAACTATTGAAGGTGCGTACACCTAACAGCTTTAACCATGGCCTAGGCCAAAGTTAGCTTTGTTTTGCGATTTGTTTACTAATTGTCAACAATTACAGAATTTGCTCGCATGCCGCCAGATCAGCTGATCGCCAAAATAAAATCGATGCATAATGATATCTACAGATTAGGGCAGCGTGAGTCCAACGAAATGACGCGTGGCAAACTGTTAGGCATCTTTAAGCCGAATTCCTACAACTGACTCATGTTAAACTGTTGGGCATCGTTGTTCGGGCTACTTTGACCAAAGCACAACCAATGAGAGATTGATTGAAATTAAGCGGTTCGACTAGTGCCTGCCTAATTTTCTGTTAAAAATTCTATTTATTTTTTACTTTATGGATACTGTCCCTCAGAAGTGGGATTAATAACTATTTTCCGTTAAAAATTATTCAAACTAGATGTCATAAAGTAAAAAACAAAAGATTGCAAAACAAAAATTGATGCTAGTCAACAATAAATAACATTTATTTCCATTAAATCATCGTTGTGATATACATGCACATAGAGTCTACATAGAGTTTGTATATATAGTGTTTCAGTTATGTTTTTATTTGGTACCAAATGGAGCTGCTGTTTGAAGTTCACACTGACCACTCTGAAGAGATTCAGAGAGAAGTGAGAGACGTGTCTTGGGGAGATAAAGGCACAGTTCTTATAAATGCCGATATGCTTAAATCAACAAATTGTAACTTTATCGTGTGTTTTAGGTGCATGTACCGTTATGTCGCTAATATTTATTACTATATACAATGGTTGCTCATCAATTATTCGTCTTTCGAATTGATGTAGAAATTTGTAATGCTTTCAAACTAAAATTGGCAAGAACAAACATTAAATTTGTTTAAAAAAAATAAATATATGTTAAAAATCATAACATTCCATGGAATATATATTTAAATATTCAGATTTTTAAGTGGTTGTATAACTTTTTATCCTTTTAGTGAAGCTCACATAATAATACAATTTAAGGTTAAATTTAAATCTGAAATTATGTGGGAATATTTTGCTTTCGATTTTCTTATTTTTAAATACATTTTTATAGAGCAGTTTTTTTAATCAAAAATATTTCATTTTTGTCACATTTTATAATGTTATGTTATAATTTGAATACCATAAGAATTAAATTGCAAATTAATAAATTTCAACTATAGGATAATACATAATTAATTTGTAATTGTATTCATTTTTATAAAAAACGGAAATTTTAAAATTATAATTAATTAGAAGAACAAAATACAAAAATGAAAATTGATGTATTTTGTTCTCTCTTTTAACATATTTTTTATATCATTAGGTTAAAAAGAAAAACTACTAATTTGTAGTTTAAAAAAAAAAAGGAGTTTTTTTTACCAATAAGCATTATTCTTGGAGCAACCACTATTTTTATAGTGTAATAATATAGTTTATTATATGCATATTACTCTTATGTGAATTATATGTACTCACACACAATGCGTGTGCATGTCCCAAGCTTATGTTTATGTGGGGAGCATGAATGTGTCTCGGCTCATGTTGCCCAATAATCTTTTGCCTATTCCTGCTACTGCATGTCAAATCGATGCTCGAAAGTAATGCGATTAAAAACACCAACATCGGCCAGTTGCATAGGATCGGTATGATAGGCATAACGTCGTATATATAAGTATATTTATACAAACACACACATACATACCTTGCGTATCGCTTTGGGGTCACCAGCCCGCGTTGGGATAAGCGTGTTATCTAAGTCAAAGTAGAACGCAGAGATTTTAGCACAAATGCCATCAAATGGTGTTTGATGCTTGAGGCTCGTTGTTAACGTCGCTGTTGAAAATTTGCTAGCGGCCATGAGTTATTTCCACGCACGGATGGACCAGAAGAATCTGTCACCTTTCAAATTGGAATTGGGAATCAAATGGAGCGGGGATGGTGGTGGAAGCACATATATAGCATAACAAAAATGTCTAATAATATTACTATTATTATTGTTGTGTTATGCTTGTTTTGTTTTGTTCAAATTTTGGCGCCACTGGTGCAATGAACGAGTATTTGGAGCAACAATATTGGTCTCGGCTAGTTGCATTTGCACGCTCTGCGTTAGTTAAACGGCAATTGAATGTAAATCAAACGTTTGACAAAATATAAATAAGGGAACAGGTAAATGTAACCAAAGTAAGAGCGAAGCAATGACTGAAAGAAAGTGCACGCACGCACGATTCTACAGTTTCGCGCGCAAGTTTATGTACAGTGTGTAAAAGTTTTCGTCACCAACTTATTTATTTATTTTCTTGAGCACATATCTTTTGCCTTTGCGTTGTGACCATTTATTTTTTTTATCACTAATGCGCACATTCAAAATGTACTAGTTCGATGTAATATTAATTTTTATAATATTTTTGCTATATATCTTTAGTACTTCGTTAATTGTGTGCAGCTTTTGAGCCGTCACTGTAAGTTGAGTAAAGAGAGAATTTAAATGAGTCAGAGTAAGCACGCAATACTCATACGGAAGAGAGAACATGTTCGTATATAGTTTGCATAACAAAAAGATAATACAAAAATAAATTTGATTTAAAATTTTTAGCAATAAATTAAGAAGAATTTTAATATCTACACCTGGAATTACGAATTAAAATAAATTAAGCTCAAAATTTATTTTTTTTAATTTCGTTATTTTTGTAACTCTGTACAGGGATGCTTTTTTCTCATCGATTTATCGTGACACGAAATCATTTTTCCTTCCTGTGGCAACGCCAATATTTTATTGCGGACAATTTTGTATATGATTCGTACAATTCAATTTTGCTTATTATTTCTTCACAAAAATTGTGAGTGGCAATTAAAATGAGTGATAATGACAAATATTTGGGAGCGAGCGCAGCAGGTGAGTGATGCAAACAGGCTCAAATACATTTCGCTTTATTTTATATGTATGAACAGACCCAGACCTGCTAATCAAGCTGCAGATGGACGCTGCAACCAAAAAAGGCGCCATAGAAGACGACTTTATTACAGAGGAAAAGTTGCGTGAATCGCCCGTGGAGTGGCCAGAGATATGTAAGTAGGACGACACACTTTAATGCAAATCCTCAACAATCACTTGCAATATTCACACTTAGTTCCCGGCATAAATGACTTTATCGCCAAGAGCGATCCCCCATTCCACATGCCGATGTCTAGCGAAAATGGGCTTCCAAACAGTGAAAATTTAACAACTATTGAAGGTGCGTACACCTAACAGCTTTAACCATGGCCTAGGCCAAAGTTAGTTTTGTTTTGCGATTTGTTTACTAATTGTCAACAATTACAGAATTTGCTCGCATGCCGCCAGATCAGCTGATCGCCAAAATAAAATCGATGCATAATGATATCTACAGATTAGAGCAGCGTGAGTCCAAAGAAATGATGCGTGGCAAACTGTTAGGCATCTTTAAGCCGAATTCCTACAACTGACTCATGTTAAACTGTTGGGCATCGTTGTTCGGGCTACTTTGACCAAAGCACAACCAATGAGAGATTGATTGAAATTAAGCGGTTCGAATAGTGCCTGCCTAATTTTCTGTTAAAAATTCTATTTATTTTTTACTTTATGGATACTGTCCCTCAGAAGTGGGATTAATAACTATTTTCCGTTAAAAATTATTCAAACTAGATGTCATAAAGTAAAAAACAAAAGATTGGAAAACAAAAATTGATGCTAGTCAACAATAAATAACATTTATTTCCATTAAATCATCGTTGTGATATACATGCACATAGAGTCTACATAGAGTTATGTATATAGTGTTTCAGGTATGTTTTTATTTGGTACCAAATGGAGCTGCTGTTTGAAGTTCACACTGACCACTCTGAAGAGATTCAGAGAGAAGTGAGAGACGTGTCTTGGGGAGATAAAGGCACAGTTCTTATAAATGCCGATATGCTTAAATCAACAAATTGTACCTTTATCGTGTGTTTTAGGTGCATGTACCGTTATGTCGCTAATATTTATTACTATATACAATGGTTGCTCATCAATTATTCGTCTTTCGAATTGATGTAGAAATTTGTAATGCTTTCAAACTAAAATTGGCAAGAACAAACATTAAATTTGTTTAAAAAAAATAAATATATGTTAAAAATCATAACATTCCATGGAATATATATTTAAATATTCAGATTTTTAAGTGGTTGTATAACTTTTTATCCTTTTAGTGAAGCTCACATAATAATACAATTTAAGGTTAAATTTAAATCTGAAATTATGTGGGAATATTTTGCTTTCGATTTTCTTATTTTTAAATACATTTTTATAGAGCAGTTTTTTTAATCAAAAATATTTCATTTTTGTCACATTTTATAATGTTATGTTATAATTTGAATACCATAAGAATTAAATTGCAAATTAATAAATTTCAACTATAGGATAATACATAATTAATTTGTAATTGTATTCATTTTTATAAAAAACGGAAATTTTAAAATTATAATTAATTAGAAGAACAAAATACAAAAATGAAAATTGATGTATTTTGTTCTCTCTTTTAACATATTTTTTATATCATTAGGTTAAAAAGAAAAACTACTAATTTGTAGTTTAAAAAAAAAAAGGAGTTTTTTTTACCAATAAGCATTATTCTTGGAGCAACCACTATTTTTATAGTGTAATAATATAGTTTATTATATGCATATTACTCTTATGTGAATTATATGTACTCACACACATACACACGCAACATATTTACCAATGCGTGTGCATGTCCCAAGCTTATGTTTATGTGGGGAGCATGAATGTGTCTCGGCTCATGTTGCCCAATAATCTTTTGCCTATTCCTGCTACTGCATGTCAAATCGATGCTCGAAAGTAATGCGATTAAAAACACCAACATCGGCCAGTTGCATAGGATCGGTATGATAGGCATAACGTCGTATATATAAGTATATTTATACAAACACACACATACATACCATGCGTATCGCTTTGGGGTCACCAGCCCGCGTTGGGATAAGCGTGTTATCTAAGTCAAAGTAGAACGCAGAGATTTTAGCACAAATGCCATCAAATGGTGTTTGATGCTTGAGGCTCGTTCTTAACGTCGCTGTTGAAAATTTGCTAGCGGCCATGAGTTATTTCCACGCACGGATGGACCAGAAGAATCTGTCACCTTTCAAATTGGAATTGGGAATCAAATGGAGCGGGGATGGTGGTGGAAGCACATATATAGCATAACAAAAATGTATAATAATATTACTATTATTATTGTTGTGTTATGCTTGTTTTGTTTTGTTCAAATTTTGGCGCCACTGGTGCAATGACGAGTATTTGGAGCAACAATATTGGTCTCGGCTAGTTGCATTTGCACGCTCTGCGTTAGTTAAACGGCAATTGAATGTAAATCAAACGTTTGACAAAATATAAATAAGGGAACAGGTAAATGTAACCAAAGTAAGAGCGAAGCAATGACTGAAAGAAAGTGCACGCACGCACGATTCTACAGTTTCGCGCGCAAGTTTATGTACAGTGTGTAAAAGTTTTCGTCACCAACTTATTTATTTATTTTCTTGAGCACATATCTTTTGCCTTTGCGTTGTGGTCATTTAATTTTGTATCACTAATGCGCACATTCAAAATGTACTAGTTCGATGTAATATTAATTTTTATAATATTTTTGCTATATATCTTTAGTACTTCGTTAATTGTGTGCAGCTTTTGAGCCGTCACTGTAAGTTGAGTAAAGAGAGAATTTAAATGAGTCAGAGTAAGCACGCAATACTCATACGGAAGAGAGAACATGTTCGTATATAGTTTGCATAACAAAAAGATAATACAAAAATAAATTTGATTTAAAATTTTTAGCAATAAATTAAGAAGAATTTTAATATCTACACCTGGAATTACGAATTAAAATAAATTAAGCTCAAAATTTATTTTTTTTAATTTCGTTATTTTTGTAACTCTGTACAGGGATGCTTTTTTCTCATCGATTTATCGTGACACGAAATCATTTTTCCTTCCTGTGGCAACGCCAATATTTTATTGCGGACAATTTTGTATATGATTCGTACAATTCAATTTTGCTTATTATTTCTTCACAAAAATTGTGAGTGGCAATTAAAATGAGTGATAATGACAAATATTTGGGAGCGAGCGCAGCAGGTGAGTGATGCAAACAGGCTCAAATACATTTCGCTTTATTTTATATGTATGAACAGACCCAGACCTGCTAATCAAGCTGCAGATGGACGCTGCAACCAAAAAAGGCGCCATAGAAGACGACTTTATTACAGAGGAAAAGTTGCGTGAATCGCCCGTGGAGTGGCCAGAGATATGTAAGTAGGACGACACACTTTAATGCAAATCCTCAACAATCACTTGCAATATTCACACTTAGTTCCCGGCATAAATGACTTTATCGCCAAGAGCGATCCCCCATTCCACATGCCGATGTCTAGCGAAAATGGGCTTCCAAACAGTGAAAATTTAACAACTATTGAAGGTGCGTACACCTAACAGCTTTAACCATGGCCTAGGCCAAAGTTAGTTTTGTTTTGCGATTTGTTTACTAATTGTCAACAATTACAGAATTTGCTCGCATGCCGCCAGATCAGCTGATCGCCAAAATAAAATCGATGCATAATGATATCTACAGATTAGAGCAGCGTGAGTCCAAAGAAATGATGCGTGGCAAACTGTTAGGCATCTTTAAGCCGAATTCCTACAACTGACTCATGTTAAACTGTTGGGCATCGTTGTTCGGGCTACTTTGACCAAAGCACAACCAATGAGAGATTGATTGAAATTAAGCGGTTCGAATAGTGCCTGCCTAATTTTCTGTTAAAAATTCTATTTATTTTTTACTTTATGGATACTGTCCCTCAGAAGTGGGATTAATAACTATTTTCCGTTAAAAATTATTCAAACTAGATGTCATAAAGTAAAAAACAAAAGATTGGAAAACAAAAATTGATGCTAGTCAACAATAAATAACATTTATTTCCATTAAATCATCGTTGTGATATACATGCACATAGAGTCTACATAGAGTTATGTATATAGTGTTTCAGGTATGTTTTTATTTGGTACCAAATGGAGCTGCTGTTTGAAGTTCACACTGACCACTCTGAAGAGATTCAGAGAGAAGTGAGAGACGTGTCTTGGGGAGATAAAGGCACAGTTCTTATAAATGCCGATATGCTTAAATCAACAAATTGTACCTTTATCGTGTGTTTTAGGTGCATGTACCGTTATGTCGCTAATATTTATTACTATATACAATGGTTGCTCATCAATTATTCGTCTTTCGAATTGATGTAGAAATTTGTAATGCTTTCAAAAAAGATGCTTAGAAGAACAAAATAAAAAATGAAAATTGATGTATTTTGTTCTCTCTTTCAACATATTTTTTATATCATTAGGTTAAAAATAAAAACTATTAATTTTTAGTTTTCAAAAAAAAAAGGTTTTTTTTTTACCAATAAGCATTATTCTTGGAGCAACCACTATTTTTATAGTGTAATAATATAGTTTATTATATGCATATTACTCTTATGTGAATTATATGTACTCACACACAATGCATGTGCATGTCCCAAGCTTATGTTTATGTGGGGAGCATGAATGTGTCTCGGCTCATGTTGCCCAATAATCTTTTGCCTATTCCTGCCACTGCATGGCAAATCGCTGCTCGAAAGTAATGCGATTAAAAACACCAACATCGGCCAGTTGCATAGGATCGGTATGATAGGCATAACGTCGTATATCCACCATGGCCACATCGAACATCTGCTTCCAGCTGGTCAAATCCGTAACGCTCATATGGATGGGCAACTGGGGATCTGGGATATCAATCGCTGCCTGTAGACGATCAAATGCCTCGGCTATGGGCCCCACAGACAGATTCACCCAATATTCGGCCGGAAAGCGTTTATTCTCACAGAATGGCGCTCCCTTGCGCATGATGAATACCAGCATGAGGATCTCATACCGTTCGGAGCTCTCATAAAAGCGCTTCGTGCGCGTCTTCTCCACAAAATCGATGAGTAAAATCAATGGCGTATAATTCTGCAGATGCATCAAAAGCTCACGATCTGTCCACAGATATCGACTCGATTTCATATTCAACATGCTCATGTTTGTCGACAACTGATGCGGATGGGCATGGGGATGTTGCAGATGTGGTTGTTGTGGATGTTGTTGCTGCGGCGGCTGCTGTTGTTGTTGTTGTAGATGATGTTGTTGCTGTTGGGGTTGATGGTGCTGCTGCTGTTGTTGAAGATGTTGCTGTTGCTGGTGCTGCTGTTGTTGTTGTTGCTGCTGCTGTTGTTGTTGCTGCTGCTGGTGCTGCTGCTGCTGCTGTTGGGTCGTTATTGCTGGTGGTAGAGCAATGCTGCCGGAAAGAGTATTCGATGCACTTTGCGTTGGCATATCGACGCGAATGGCGATGCCGCCAGTTTGTCTAAGGTAGCCAAGTTCCTCGACCATGCACAACGACGTCAAAATGCAATTGAACGCCCTTCCCGAATGGACTGTTGCTGTGCGGCTCTCAACTAGGCCAAGGTCGATCGCTGTGCGGGTGGTGGTTGTTGGGTGGTTACGGGTCGCTTGTCGAATTTCCTATGCCCTCACTCAACTTTCTCCACTTGTTACTCACTGCACAATCGACTGGATAATTGAGTCTCCATACAATTGTTCAATTGTTCACTATTTCATAACCTTCTGTGTGGCACTTTGAAAAATTAATTATAAATGCTCGCTGACCATCAACTGCTTTAATAATAATAATAATAACAACAACAACAACAATAAGGAACAGCAACAACCAGTAACTGCTCCACGCGTGCTGCCAGGACGATTGTTGTCACGCGAGTGCGTGGCCACAAATAGACGACGGTGCATGGATGGCCCGAGCGCAGCTGGCAAAAACAAAAAAAAAACAACAAAACAGCAACAAGAAAATGCCACTTGCATTGGGACACAGTCGAATTCGATATACGCTCATAAAACTCATTGCTGCTGAGATTGCTTGAAATAACTTGATGAAAACTAAAATAAATAAATAGCTTTCAATATAATGGCCAAATTACGTTCATTGCAATATTTGATTCGAGTTTTATATAGATAAAGGTGTTAAATAAAAATTGGCTTTAAGTTTAACAAGTTCACAATTTTAATAATCTAAAAGAGGAAGTAACACAAACTTTGTGCAAAATGTTTTTGTATTTGGTCATAGTCACGTACTTCATGAAAAATTTAAAATAGCTTTTGTTAGAGAATCGCACAGAGAGAGGAGAGATAAAGAGAGAGAGAGAAAAAGAGAAAGAGAGAGGCGAAAGCATCTCTCGGCTGGCACGAGTTCTTTATCCTTCTGTGCATAGTTCAAATGACGTATGTATTGGAAACGTGAACGTCTAAGTGGAGGAATAATGGCGATTCTCTAAGTACGTCAGCAACTATTTACAATTTCTGAAAGTCCATACATCTAATACAAAATTGATGATGCCTTAAATCTTGCAAGGCTTTCTCCTTTGGTTTGCAAGGCTTTATATTGGTTGAAATTGGTAAATGAAAAATGGTAAATACAACGATTGTTGTTTAGCATATAAAAATTTCATTTGGCGTAGTAAGGTTTAAATATATTATATGCATTATATTTAAATTTGTAAACCTAATTGTGCATATCTTAATTAATATTTGTGTCAATTACTTTAAAAGTATTTGGTATTTATGAACTTCAGTTGAGCAGTGGTTCCTGCAGACGATAACAGTCGGAGGCGATTTTCCATTTATCATTCTCAGCGGTTATAACGAACGACTGTTGAAAGTTGCGCGACGATTGATCCACATATTTCACCGTTCCACTGGCCAATATCACATACGTTGTCTGACCACCAACGGCGGCGTCCAGCACCGGCTGTGAGTCCAGCGTCGTCAACTGATGACGAGACGATGGCAATTCCAAAAACGTGCGTTCAATATTCCCACGTCCCTGGGCACCGTTGCCATTCCAGCTTAGATTCGCACTCTCTATGTACAGACGACCCATTTGCTGCAATCACAAATAAAGTTAAGTTACATATTTTTAGCAATTTGCCAATTTCACAAATTTACCAACTGAGGCTGTTGCTTACATGGCGGCGATTATCCAAGGTGGCGTAATACAAACGCGTGAACTCCTCAGCCGTTTGACAGCACGTGTCTACTTTGGCCTTTAACTCCTGCAAATATGATTTGTGCAAATAATGCAAAGGACTTATTTCAAAACAAAATATTATAATAATCTAATTAATATTATTATAATTTGGCACTCACGTTGCTCATCGCCATCGCTCGATTCGATTCGAAATATGAAAGACGCCACTGTGTGTGAGGTCTGCAATCGCCGCATATCGAATGGCAGCGGTTCAATCGATACTTATCTATTATTACAAATAATCTCATGAGTGAATTTCGATTCACAATGCATACTTTTTGGCTTTTCAATTATTATGCGGCAAACAAATTTTAGCTTACAACTATTTACACACGTAGCTCGGGAAAATCCTTAAAGATTTTCTAAGTACTGTAAAAAAGTCTATCGATATCCATCTAGAATTTGAAACATAACGGAAATGTGTCGGTGTCAGAAAATCGCAATATTTATTGGTATATCTAGGATCTATAAATCGCTTTCTGGAGTTACTGCTAAGATGTCATAAGTTAAATTAACTATTTGTTAACCAATTCAGCTCTTCTTTGATATTTACAGTGACGTCTTTACTTAATAAACTGCACACGTATGTTTATATATTTATATATATATATTACAGATCATGCAAATCCTAAACGGTCAGGTGCTCTGTATTTGCTGCATTTCTTCATTGAGGAATCTTTCACGCCAACCAGTACATTGGCAGACCACATGCAACGCCTCCACTCGCTCCGCTATCTGCTCCAATTGCAACGGTGCATCCGCATCTGCATCCGTCAGGGCTTTCGTTATAATACTCGTTATCTCTGTAGTCAGGGCACGCTTGAGGAGTGTGGGCTCATCGCTTTGGATGTGTTGTTGCACACAGTCGACCAGTTCCTCGAGATGCTCGTCAATGGCATCGGGGAAGAGTTGATGCATCGCAATCGATAAATTAAAGAGATACTCCCGATTGGGTCCACTGGGACCGGCCGAGGTGAAGATCTGCCGTGCAATGCGCGGCACTTGCCATACGTTGCCCGCATAGGAGTCGTTCGCCTGCGTCGCCACATACATAATTACCTCGATGGGTGTGCGCGGTGCGGCGGTTTGCGAATACTCGTGAAATTCCAGAATGCAACGCTCGTAGCCGTTCTTTTCGCGATAGTCGAGGTGACCGAGCACCTGGGATTTTTGGGCGGACGCAATGCGATAGGCGACGCCATACACACGATCCCTGGCTACACCGGGCAGCAGGGTGACGACCCGTCCCGGTTTCTCCGGTATGCCGCGATGATCGATGCTGTGCTGGTAGAATCTTCGCTTGTAGCCGCAGACGAAACCTCGCCGTCGATCAATATATGGAAAGTCGGCTTTCCACACCAGCGAACCGTAGCCAAAGATCCACACATCATCCGCAGTAGGTGCTATGCCCGCTTCCATCTGATTGCTCGGGTGTTCATCGAAGCACTGCAGCAATTTGGCTTCGGACTGCTTGGGCGCTCCTTTGACCAACTCAGCGAAACATTGCACGTAAATTTCTGTGGAAATGGCTTCAAGTTGCGGAGCCTTAATATTGCTGCCAAGTGGCAGGTTTTGCAGCAAACGCAACATCTGCTTCCAGGGCGCAATTTAATTCGGTTCGTATTACAAAAAGTAGGGCAAATCAAAAACAAAAACCAAAAAAAACAAAACTATTTGCCGTTGTGGACTATTGAATATATTTTTCAAGCATCGATAAGGTGTTATCGAGGCCAAGAAAAATGACAACACAAATTTTTGCTGAAGCTATCAGCTTAAAATTGTCGTGGCATAGTTTCAGTTAACAAAAAATCATAGATAACTATGCGAATTTCAAGTATAAATGATTTAAATAATACTTAATTGGGTCTTATCGCATACATGTACATATCGATAGCTATCGGTTTCTATTGCAGCTGACAGCTGAACATTGTTCAACAGCTGTACCCGCTGCCACAGTAACAGTAAACAAAAACGTAAACAAACCAATTTTTCTGTTTTTTTTTTTTCGTTTCGTTTTACATTTTTATTACTTTGCCAGAGTATTCGAGATGGAGAAAATGTACGGCAAGGACAATCGATCCAAGGAGTAAGTGACACGTAATCGCTGCAAACCAAAAATGCACTGCTAAAAATCTTAATATTTATTAGCAATCGCAAGAATATGAAGCAGCACAAATATTACAATAAGCAAGAACAGCAACAACAACAACAGCAGCAGCAACATAATCGTGGAGGAAACACTTCCTCCAGTTCACCACAGACGACTGCGATGCGCAGTATTGTTGATGTGGCCGAATCGAGCGATGAGCCGCGGTTCGCTCGAAAAGGTTGGTCAAGCGGACCTCGGTCGATTTCTCCGCAAAAGAATCGCGATATGCTGGACACACTGCCCGACGAGGACACCACCGATATGGATGGGGACGCACATCTGGCGGATGGTACACCAATCGATGAGAATGCACGCGCACAACTCCGTGCCGGCGACTACAAGCAGATGTCCCAATTTCCCAGCATGGGCGGCAACCATTTCACCTTTGGCGCCGAAAAGGAATGGAACAAAATTGCCGAGGGCCAAACTCAGTTGCACACAAAGTCAGCGCGAAGTTATTTCACACTCAATCTCCGTCTGCTCAATTGCGGCCTGCAGACGATACCGCTTTACAAGCGCATGGATTATGCCACCGGCATGTTTACGCGCCAGCAGATTGCCACACAAAATGAGGCAGCGGAGCGCGCAGAACGCGTCTATATTGAGCGGGTGCTGCGGGAATCAAATGGCAATCGCACGCCTAGTGCCACCAAATCACGTGCAAACTCAGCAAAATCTATAAACGGTGTGAAGCCAGCGGCGCCACCAAACAATGCACCGCTCGATGAGCTGGATGAGCTGCTGGCACTGACGGAAATCTCCCCGGCAGCCACTGCAAATGCTGGGCAAACGCTTAAAATTGCAGATACTACGACGGTGGTGCAACCAGCAACACCAACCAGTGCCACCAAGAACGATGTCGAGCAGTGGCTGGACAGCGTCCTCGACGAGTGAAATCTTATTCAAAATGCATTGTGCCTTAATTCACGCATTTAGCTTTATGCCTTTGGTATTTGTTACACGCAACATTTTTAATAAATAGATGAGAATCGCTTAAATTGTTGTTACTTTTGCCACTGCAATCTTTAAAACAATTTTTTTTTATTTATTTGTTACATTATAATTGATTAATTATTTGGTTAAACTATGACATTTTTTTAAGGGCGGATTAAACGTATTAACAAATCGGGCTATAAAGAATCTAAGAAAATCGAGAAGCTAATGCGAAATTTTAATTGTTAGGCACTAAATATAAAATATAGATTTTATAAGAAGTTTTTCTAATTCGCAAATAACTAAGAACCTAAAAAATCTCCATATGCAATTCGATTATGGCATACAAATTTTTATTCCAAATCCCTGCCTGCCTTCAAAGGATTTGCATGTATTGGGCAAATTTGAACTCACAACCAAAGCATTATTTTGGAAAATAACTAAAAAAAAAAATGGGGAAAAAAAGTTAAAAATCTTTTCTTATAATATAATGTGCCATTAAAATAACTTAGTTTAAAGTTCTATACACAAGTTAAGAAAGCTTTATTTAAAATAAATAAATAATGTCTGAAAAAATAAGAAATGAAAACGTCAATAGAAATATTGAATTGAAAAATACCTAAGCTGTAAGGATGGGCAGCATTTCATCTCTCCATCTTTTAGTGCCCCCACTAAGCATTCCATACAGACAGTGACAGCCCTATAAGCACTCTACTAAACCATACCTGAAAATTTGAGCAATTTTAGCTTAATATATATGAAAGTAGATTATTTCGCATGCTATTTTAAGATATGCGTTTGTAAAAAGTTAAAAAGTCGACAATCATAAAACTAGTTGGAAGTTAAACTCATGGAAAGGAAAGATTAGATTAGATTGGTTTTTTTTTTTATTTATTTCTTCTTTGCCTTCGTTCCGTAAGTATATAGTATAATATTGATTTTTTTCTTTTTTTTTTATAAATGGAGATTTTTTGAAAAGAGCAAATTGACAAATTCTGCTGACAACAGCTTCTTTAAATATTACAATTATGTGCATTTTATGTGAATATTTATGTATATAAAATATATAAAGTGTTTTGCAGACACGATAAAATTCATTTTTTCCTAATTCTGGCGTAAAAAATTGCAGTTTACAATTTTATTTTTCTTAAATTTAGCAGGGAATATACAAAATAACTGATGAAAAATAAAAGATGTTATAATATTGTGTAAATTTTAAACACATACATATTAATGAATAAATTGAAATGTAATTGTGCATTATAAAAAAAAATAAAAATATATATATATATACATTATTTTTAAATTTATTGTAAATATAAATATATATATTAATATGAATATAATTTACAATGCACAATTGTACTTGTAATGAAATTTAAATAATTTTTGAATGTGGATCATTATTTTTTTGCATCACATTCTGATTGGTTAGTTTGCATATTTATTGAGAGTGCTTATAACAACCAATCGAAGTCCTCGGCATAATCCTGAGAGTCGAGGCCACCCGCATCGTAAGGGGGCTTAAACCACTGTTGCTGATAGGATGAAGTTAGCTGGATGTGGACGACTTCCATCAGCTTATAGCATGTCTCCAGGATGATCATGTGCTCCTCGTCATTGCCATCCAGCTTCTGCTGCTCGTCGCGTAACCCATCGAAGATACTGGTTAGCCAGCGGAAAAGGACAGCAGCATCCTTTTGCGGAAATTCGAGCATCTCGTGCGGCACGCCCATCTCCAAGCGCAACTTCTCCATGTTGCCGTAGGGGCCAATCAGCAAAAGGGCGTTAATGACGCGCACAATGAGATTGAGTGAACGAAGATAGTCTTTTACGTAAATCAATGGATTGACCATGGCAACGGCCATCATTATATCCGAATAGGCATGCAGGAAATGTGACTTGAAGTCCAAATCGGTTAGATTACTGAGCATGGCCCACAGCAAACAGGTGCAAACCAGTTGAGCCATTGTGCTCAAAGGACCCACAGCGAAGCAGCAATTGACTATGTTTAACACATGCTGCGAATTATTTATATTCAATAGGCACAGGATCTGTGTGCACAGCTCATGGACCTGCAACAGAAAAAGAAATCATCAGTGAAAGCTCCACAAAAGATATCCATTGCCAGTCGTTACACCTGCTGAAGCTAACCGAATCTGAATACTAGTTGAGTTTCAATAAACTCTAAAAACTCACTAGTTACAAATTGTGCAATGCACCTACTAATATCATCAATCAATCAATCAATCACTCAGATGGATTTCATATTCAAATATCTTTTAGCTGTTTTTATTTCTTGGCACCCACATAAGTATTCTCGGTGCAGGCCAAGTAGTCGAAGCAGCGCTCTATGAACTTCACCCGCTCCACTTGAGTGCCCTCCAGATCCGAATGATGCAGCATAAAGATCATTATGCCAGCCACATGGAGACCAGCCAACGTCTTTGCCCCAAAATCAATCTGCTCGCGGTTCATCAGTTGCGTAAACCCATCGATAAGCTGATGATAACAAAAAAAAAACACACACACACATATATATTTAATATGTATATTTAAGCCACTTATACGCACTTACCTCCAGTACATTGTGGCTGGTTTGGACAAACTCAGTTATATTCTTCAGCTCGGATTGGCTCAAAACAAGACGCAGCTCCTCAATGGAAAAGCCCTGCGGACGAATGCTTCTGCGAAAGAGTTTTAAATTTCGTAATACAAAATTATATGCCATATGCAAAATATTTAAATTGATTAGCTAATCAATTAAGCAATTATTAAAAGTTGTTTCTGCATTGCAAGCTCGAATATTTTAGTAACTAATTTTTGGTTGGTAAATGCGCCTCTGTAATGCATATTACATGTGTATATATATATATACATATATGTTTACACATGCACACTCAACAGTTTCAGTTGGCTGCTATTGCTCTGTTAATAAGCAACTAGTGCAGACAACTTAACACTGCTACAATTTCGAATGGACAACGGCAATTTTAATGAGCAGCAAACCATTTTCTTCACATGCTACTTGTGGTCGGCAATGTTTTGTAGTTGTTGTTGTTGTTGTTGCTGTGATACTTGGGTCGGTAAAGATTCTGCAGTTTCTTGGGCCGGGCTAAGAGCAGCGGCAGTAGAAATCCGTCATGCAGAAACATACACATCTATACATATAAATATGCGTGTGTGTGTCCTTGTTGTGCATGGAGAAAGCAACTGGCAAAAATGCAAATGCACGCGCGACTCGCACATTTTAGCATAAAAGTTAACGCCTCCGCACCCCAAAAGCCACCTCCACACACAAACACACACACACACACACACACACACACTCAGCTGGGCTGGCAGAAGTTTCTTTGCACACTTGGAAGTATTTGCTCATTATGCATTCATATTTTGCAATTACTTGCACCCCACACACCCACACACACTTACATATGTAAACTGTGGTACGACAGCTAAAAGCGCAAATGTGCGTAAGAGCGAAAGAGATGAACAGCAGCAGCAGCAACAGCAGCGAGGCCAAATGCGGACTGTTAACGAGCAACGGCAACTGCTAAGTTGCTGACAGCGAATGTTTGTATGTATGTTTTGTGTGTGTTTATGCTTGTTTTGAGTGCTTTTCTTCCTTTAGCTCGACCTTTTTCCTTTTTCCAGCCGTTCTGCTGCTGTTGTTGTTATTCTTGTTGTTGTTGTTGTTATTTAGCATTTGGCCCATTTGCGTGCAAAGAGCAGGATGCGAAACGAAATTTCATAGAATTTCCATATTCAGATTTTAATTATGCAGCCGCATGAAAAGATTAACAACTTTTGCAAAAGACGACAGCAACTGCAATGGCATAGCGCATTGTGCATTTTATATTTTAATTATGCATATTTTTCAAAGGCTGCCAACGGGCAAAGGCAGGCAGAAGAAAAAAAGGAACGACGACAAACTCATGTAATAAGTATGGCACCTAACATCTCATCAAATTTTCGTCTAAATAGCAAAATGAATTTGAAATCCTTTATATTTGTATTCCAATCTATTCTTTCAAATAGTTTAAACTTTTCCCAAATACTTAACATCTATAAACGTATTTAAGTTCAACCGACAAACATGTGGAATTAGTTTTTGTTGTTTTCTTAATCACATTTTACATTTGCAATCTCAAAACATATATAAAAATATATTTATATAGAGATAGAATGTATTAAACTCTTGACTGGCAAGCCTTTTAGGACAATTGTTATCCAAATTAAGCCGATTTTTTATGTGTGATAAGAAAATGTTGTAATGCAAGGTGCAAATAGCAATTAGGGCTGCATTCACAAATCTCTTGCATAGATTGTGAATAGTGACAAAGCGTCGGCCAATTATGCAAATCAGCTTAGACACATAGAGCCACTACTTAACAAAAAAGTATACTATACCAGACTATCAACTATTGCTCTACAAAGCTGATCACAATCCTAAAATCCGCATAAGCGCAGAATTACGCCCACTGTTCAAAAAGTGGTCGCAATCAATTGCCAACTGTATTTCCACTTCAATTAGATGACATAAAAGCCTCAAATTAGCGGATGGGATTCAGACACCCCCATCCCCCTTGCACCACAAGCGTAGTGAAATTGAAGAGTGTCAAGTGTGGCCAAAAAAAAATAAACAACAATCATTACGATAATATGCATAATGACCATTTGCTGATGTTGATGTTGATGTTGATAAGTAGGAACTACCCTTTTATTAGCCAGATTCTTTTTTCCGCTCTTGTTGTTAGGGGTGGGTCCTTGTTGTTGTTGTTTAACAGGGCAATCTGTAAATTTTACGCCTAATTTAAGACAAATTGTTGACATACAGTCGCCACTTTTGCGGTAACAAATGGGTTTTTGCACTTCAATTTAACATTTTTGAAAAGACAGATAATTATTTGGTATATAAATAGTACTATTACAAAACATAATAAAATGTAATTTGAAAAAAAATATTATTTATTATTATTTATTAAAATAGATAATTTCACAAAATATATCTTTTATTTTATATCATTCCCAAATTAAATAAATAATGAATTGTAGAAATACTTGTTTTTTATATTTCTACTTAAACTTTTTTTTTTATCAAAAGACTCCAACTATTTCTGGTTTCTAAATGATAGGGTTATTTTTCTCTGAGTGTAGGCACAAAAGCCAACAGATTTTCATCTCATTATGCGTTGATTTGTTGGGTTCGCCACTGTTTTTTGGCTGTAGGCGTTTGTTTTTTTTCTTCTCGTTTTTTCATTTTTCTGTTTGTTGGTTTTTGTTCTGCTAACGAAGCTGTTAAACATGAAAATAATAAAGCTGAGAAGCGACAGGATAGCTGAATGTCAAGCAGAGACAGCAACTGCCTCAAAAACTTGGGTTCAATTTCAAATTGTTTAAACTGGCTAAATTGCCAGTTAGTTTACACGACTTCCCTCTATCCCTCTCTCTCTCTCTCTCTCTCTTTTTGTGTGTAAACACTTGCGCTATGCGAAATGTGATTCACTTTTTATAGAAATAAACAAAAGGCACTGTTTAAATTTCCATCTAAGCACCGAATACGATACCCAACACAATCTGTTTATGTTTAGGCTCAGTTGATGTATATATGTATATATTTATATTTCTATATATATGTATGCATATTGAATGTCTCTTTTTACTGACTTCTCAATTAATTTATTTGCAACTTGGTGAAATTATGTTAACTTTTAGTTATCAGAATATCAAGGCAAAAAACTAAGCGTTTCCTAAAAACAAATCCAAATCGCTCTAAATTAAATATTATTTTTAGAGTATCATATTTTTCTTGAAAACATTGAAATTGTTCAATCATAATTGGCGTAATTCGAGCTCAGAAATTTAGCGCTTTGTGTCACTCCGAAATTAATGCAATTTTTGGTTTTTTAATTCAACATATACAAAATTTGTTTCTTCCCTAAGCAACTAATGAATATATATTCTAATTAAGAATATATTCCAATTTTTTGAGCCGCTTGGGAATAAGATAAGATGCGTCCTTTTCTGGTTGCAAGTCAACATCGAAGTAACCAACACAGAAAATCGCCCAATATTATGGATACCACAAAGCCAGTGGACTCAAGAAGGCCGACTATCCGGATAACTTCTGTCACATGTGAATCGATCGCATTCATATCATATATTACTGGGTAGATTCCATGATCAGACGGAGTCCTCATCAAGGTTAGGAATACTCAATATGAGTCAGTCAACAGATTCTTATTATTACTTATTGTAGGTATAAATTAGGTTCTTGTGTTAAATATCTGTTTCGTATATATATATAAATGTCTCCATTTCAAAGTTACCTTTTTATCAAGGTATCATAAAACTGCATTTTAAACTATCCGTGAAGGAAAGATATTTTGCATGCACATTTTCTCACATTTGATTAATATGCAACAAATAAATGTACACATTATGTTTTAATTATTTTAAGAAATTTATTTAAAAGAAATCCATATTGATTCCTTGCAAGAAGCAACATTAAAATTCCCGGTGTTTATTGATAATTATACCGATCTCAATGACTGAGGTGGGCAGGCAATATAAATAGCATATTCCAAAATAAAATTCAATTAAAATTAGAATTAAACTTTGCTTAACGAGCTTAAAATAAGTATGCAGCTAAGTTTTCATTTAACTTACGGGTTAACCATATCGCTGATAACGGATTTCTGAGAACACGGATAAGTTTTTTATATAGCACTTCAATTGAACTGCAAATTTCGCTTATGTTTCACTTTAAGCCACGCACCACAATCGCACCACTGAAAGTGTGATTTATGATTAAATCTGAATTAGATTGGAACTCAAACAAATACTTAATGGAACATCGAACAAGTCTTATCGGTTGATTGCAACCGATCGTTGCAACTTATTGACAACTCGAGGCGAGTGTCGACAAAAACTCTTTTTATCTACTCTTAAATGCTCTTTTATGCTACTGGAATTGAGGAGTCAGCTCAAATGTTTGTGATCTATAAAAAAAGAGATTTCCCTGTATTGTTATTATTTTTCATTTTATTATTTTAAGTTCACAAAAATCATTTACAACTATACAAAATAAAAATAGCCCCAAATTAAATAATTCTCTTGAAATTAACAACAGTAAAAATAAATAAATAAAAAAAATATATAAATAAATATATTATTAACTTGCAAATACATTTAAATATATATAAATATATGTTTTCAGATGTGGTTCTGAAAGTGTCTTTATCATATTAAACCCCTTTCAATTTCTATTCACAATAGTAGAATTTAGGCAGGGATGTGGAACCCCTGCTCCACTCAGAAACTCCATGTTGCAACCACCTCATTTGTGGCCTTTGTGCCGGCAGACACAAGATGTGCTGCTGGATGATAATGCGACAGATTATGCCATCACCCAAACAACAACAACAGCAACAACAACAACTGCAACAAGAGGCACAAAAGCCAACGGCACTTGACTTTCGACGGAGACATTTAGTCATAAAGTTGTAAAAGCAGTGAAGAATTGTGTGCAGGGGAGGGGAGGGGGAAGATGGGGGGGGGGGGGTTGTTCTGCTTGTTGTTGTGCTCCTGTTGTTGTCCTGCTCGGTGGTTCTCTTTCCTGGTTTGGTGGTGTTTGATGGTTCGGTGGTGGGTTCCAGTTTCGGTTTCAGTTTCATTTTGTGATTAAAATGTTTGTCATTATCCGTTTGGAAAAATGTTGCAAATTGTGTTTGTGCCGCGGGGCGTGTGTGGTGCACTTGTCCTCTCACTGCTGATGAAGATAATGATGATGATGATGATGATGATAATGATTACATGTTGGTTCTTATTGTTGCTGCTGTTCTGCTTCTGTCCATTTGTGATGATGTCGCCATCGTTAGCAGCAGCTGACTGATTGATTGTTTTGTGTGTTAGAATTAAGATGCTCCGCTTTGAAATCAGTAGACGAATCAAGACTGTAATCCTTATATGAATACGGAACTGCATTTTTCATGTTGTTCTTTAGAGATCTGTCTGGTAAACTCGGAGCTTATGTAACAACTCAAACTTCAACTTATTCTCTGCAACAAGCAGCCTGACTTCCCAAATCTAACCAAACCTTATCCATTGACAGAAGGATAAACATCTTACCTTCCATCAGGATAATGAATTGGCATTAGCCAATTAAATATTTCCATATTTGACTTGCCTAACAGAAGTTCGATTCATTAAGTAATTGTGTAAATAATTGTGGAAACTGTGTTTCTAATCTGATCTCGATACCTCGAATTTTGCGAAAATTTGTCATTTATCGTTGGATAATAAAGTCTTTTCTTACTGCTATAGTCTCTCAATATTATATATAGATCTGGCAATGCGATACTTTCTCGTTTTTGTTTATTATATTATCCCAATAGACCAACTTTATGCATTGCCTGGCCACTTGGCTGTCATTCGTGCTTTGACTTTGACCGCCTTTATTAACTTTTTACCTTTTGATTTGTTTTTTTTTTGTCGGTTGTTTGAAAGCTTAATTCAATTAATAACTCATTAAATAAATACAAATCAAAGTGGAAGCCGAGAAAACTTTGCGAGTTTCTCTTTTGGCACTCAAAGGATGGCAGACATAAAATGTACCAATTAAAAACTGCAATTGAAATTTCAATTGGGTCGCAAATCAACCGCAAACAAAATACCAGATATGCCACATAAAAGCGTAGGGGCAAAACCAAATGAAATGTATGTGGAAGCAGAAGCAGCGGCAGTGGCAGTGGCCGGGGGAGGGGGAGTGGCAGTGGCAGTGGCAGCGGCAGTTTCTGTGTCTACTGCATGTTATTCATTAAATTGCATTCACATTTCATAGACAATTTCATGGATAACTGGGGAAGTTAACGCTATCTTTTATCTAGTATTATTATTATTTATTATTTTTTTTTTTGCTCTCTATGCTTCTGAAAAGTTGTTTCTTTCCATCTTTGCAGTCGCTCAAGTATCTTTTTAATTAGCGTTCTGTGCCGCACTCGAACTATGACTACAGTTTCCTCTTATGACCACCCCTTGCCAACCCATCCCCTCACCTATCATTCTTTTGGTGCGCCTCGCTCTCGCTCGCTCGTCCGCTCGCTCGCTCGCTGTCTGCCTGTTAACTGACTCGCCACAGATTCAATTTGTGGCTAAGCATTCCTCCTCCTTTTTGTGTTTTTCATAGCGAGCTAAATGTGCATGAAAATCTAACCGAATCGCAACCGTGAACTGCGACGCAGCGACGCAGCGTCGCTGCTTTGCTGCCTGCTGCCCACTGCGACTGTTACTGCTGCTGCAATTTTGAGTTACTATTGCTAGCTCGCTTGCGCGCACTCTCTTTGGCATATGCGCGTGCTCTTTGCGGTTTGTGGACCCGTTTTAATTGCGTGACAGTGTCGTTGCTGGTGCTGGTGCTGCTGCTGCTGCTGCTGCTCTTGTGTTCCGGTTGGCTACGTAGCATGTCTGCCATGCCATCCGTTTCCCGCCCAAGCACAATTTTTTTTTTTTTTTTTTGCGCGAATTATATATATTTTAAGGCTTCCTTGTATTTATATATGCATGTCTGTGCAGACATACGTATGTATGTATACACATAGCGCACAGCATAGCGTACCATTTACTATTATATAGCGACAAATTGATATCGTTTTGTATTCATTCGTTCAAGTGGATTTTTAAACATGATTCAATGCTCGACTCACAATCAGAAATGTAACTCATCTTTTGTTCAACAGCAACTGCAGAATTGCCAATCACTGAGACGGCAGAGTTCCATAAATATGCATATATATTTATATGTACGTATGTAGGTCGCTATCCTTCATATAAGATGTGGCTTTTGATTTTTCATTATTATCTATATTGACAGTTGGCTCGTAGTGCGTTGGAAAGAAAGGATTCGTTTAAAACCATTCCTTTAAACTTAAACAAATAATGTTTGGCAGAAAGGAATTTCCTTCGAGGAAGGATTGTTTGATAAATCCCAAGATAATTTGCATTGCAACTTGTGTTTAGTAAATAAAATTGATTAACATAAATGTATGAGCTTGAAATGCTACGTGATTAAAAAAGCTTCATATATACATACCATTATTCTTAGCTAGAAAACAGCTAAAAAGTAGAAGTTCTTAATATAAACATAAAGAAGCAGTCAAATTTCATAACGAACTTAATCAAATATGCAATCCAATCTTTTATTTTCACAAAAAAAATTGATCGTTTTTAGAGTGCGGAATGTTTACAATTGTTATTCTTATTTGTTGTTGAGTATCATATGCTGTATGTGTGTGTATGTGTATGTGTGTGTGTGTGTGTGTGTGTGGGTGTATATTACAGTTAATTCGTCTAAGCCTAAGGTTCTATAATTGAATCGGGTGAGCTGCGGATCCAGGCGGTTGGAGCGAGGGTTTCTCATACTGTTGTCGATTCTTCGATTATGAGCATTAAATCATTTCAATTTCATATGTCACATGTCCAAAAAAAATTCTTATTGCACAAAAACAATTTATTTAATATTATTTACATAGGCAAGCGTGGGTAATAGGGGGGCGGGGTGAGGGAAGGGGGCATTTTGTGCCATAGGGGGGGGGGGGGGCGTGGTGATCATCTACATGGGGCAGCCGTGAACGTAGCCAACGTTGCGAAAAATGGCCGCCGCTGCTGCTGAGGTCAAAAAGTTGCACGGATTGTTGGCAGCAGCGGCGGCTGCGGCAGCAGCGCTAAATGAACTGGACAAGCCGCTCGGACAGCAGCCAAGACCGCCACCCGCTCCGTTATCCTGCACCGCAAAGTCCTTCTCCAGCGTTGCCTGATGACGCAGCTGCTCCAAGCGCAGCTGATTCTGTCGCTTCCACTTGGTGCTGCATGCCGCAAAGAAAGCCAGAGAAAGATAGATTTATTAGATTAATTATCTTTGGAGTCTATAAAATATTGTAGTCCGTCGTGTTGATGACTTTCCCAAAAATATATAATTTATTTCAGATAAATTGTTATTAAAACAAAGATTTTCATCAACTTTCGACGAATTCTTGATCCGATCTGGCTTCGATAGACTTAAGCTGGTAAAGTTGCTGGAGTCATTTAGACAGACAAACAAACGGACAGACTATATCGACTCGGCCCTTGATGCCAATCAGGAATCAAGAATATATATCATTTAATAATACCCCCTGAAAGGTATCCAAAATATGGTATTTGGTTAAACACACCGTCGGTTCTGGTACCAGGTCTTGACCTGTGTCTCCGATAGATTTAATGTTTCGGCGACATCGCTGCGATCGGCGACACTGAGATACTTTTGGCAGCGGAACTTGCGCTCCAGATACGCCAGCTGCGCATGCGTGAATGCGGTCCGGCGTCGTCGTGGCTTTCGTCCGCTCTTGCTAAGCTGCAGCTTGTGCTCCGCATAGCTGCCACCGCCGCCCAGGCTGCCACCGCCCAGGCCACCTCCATTGTCGCTGCCACCGCCACCGCCGCCGCCGACGCCGCCTCCGCCGGCAGCTGCTGCTGCAAGTAGACCGGCTGCCATTCCAGCCGCAGCTGCAGCGGCACTTAGGCCGACATTGCGAACAGAGGAGCCCGGACGTGGCGTGGCCGTGTCGCAGGATTCCACGCTGGACTCCTCGTTGTGGTTGTAGTGATGCGATAGCAGCAGCTCCTGCTGGCACCCGTTCGCCGTCGAATCGGGCGTCGAGCGATCTTCAATATCTATGTCCGAGTCATCGTTGGATAATTCCAATTCTAAATGAAAAACACATTTCAAGAATGTTTAAAATAAGTTCATATTTATTATTCCAATTCAAAACACACTACTCCAATCCGGTTATTATATAAATTATTATAAAAATATTAAATACATTTTGGGAACTTTTTTTTGTCAATTGGAACCATCATTTTTTAAGACCAGTTTTGAATATGCTATTTAAGATTGTTTTAATTTTAGTGTGTTTTAAGCTTATTTTGAATTAAGTCTGATTCGATGTTTACCGATGTATCTCAAATCAAATTCTTGGTGAATTGGAAAATATATATATATTTATATCAACTGCTGATATCAAATTTAGTAAAAATTAATTTTGCTAGGGAAAACAACTATTCCTATTCCGATAGAAATGAAATATGTGATGAATATTTTACTTATATTACAAAATAAATAGCTTTAAAAAGGATGAGCACTGTAAGATGTCTGGCAAATATATACAGTGTGCTAGTGGATTTTTTTTCGAGTGTATAACGAGCGATAATCAGTTTAGGGGAATAGGATCGAGTGAGCTTCAAATGAATAAGTAATGCTGCACTTTCAAACGCAGCGTGTCGTTAATGCGTCCTACGCTGAGAGCTTGAAAGGTTGCACAGCCCACAAGATAAAGACAGACAGAGAGAGAGAGAGAAAGACAGTGTGAGAGAGAGAGGCAGACAGTGTAAGGGAGAGATGAGCGCGTGCAGGCACTTTTGAGAAGCAAGCAACGGACTCATTACTCTCCAGCGGCGACCATCGAGAGACCACAAAGACAACGATAATGCTGCCGATATTAAGTGGGCGGCATTAAGTGGACGTTGGTTCAGGTCCATTAGGAAGACAAGGAATTATTCAAGAGAGAGATACTGGTCTGAGGCATGTAAGGATTCGGGCTCTTGTGCTCGGTTGAGCAATCATCAACATGCTATCTTTATCCGTTGCGCATATCCTTATAAATAAATAGATTTATATGTATTTATGTATACATATTTATATATATATATACTATATGCTGCGGCGCAACGGGGCTGCCTGATTAAATTCCCGTGTCGACTCAATTCTCGAGCGGTCGATTGTTTCTTTCCTATTGGAATTTGCTGCAATAACCCGAAAACAAACAACCACCGAAGGACGAACAGGATGTAGGATGTGTGTAGCAGCAGCAACAGCAGCAGCAGCAGCCCACAGGCGCTCACGTGTGTGTCCGCCCAGCAAGGATTCGATATCTAAATATATCTTTCCTGCGGAAATTATTTTTGTATTTTAACCCCAAAAGATTTTGACTTCTATTTATGTGGGAAGCAAAGGAATACGGCGACATGTGAATAATGATTCAATTATGCACGTGTGTGTGTGTGTATGTGTGTGTGTGTGTACAACTGTGGGGCGTCTCAAGTGAGTCGCTTTTTATACATTTTTTGATAAAAGTCACGTCGTATCAATTTGCGGCACAATTGCCATTTAATAGGCACTTGAACTGTGCAAATACTACGAACCAGAAAAAATATTTGACATGTGTCAGCAATTTACGGTTAACACAGAAATGATTATGTCGGGCTTAATGCCAACATATAAATATATATATATATCACACTTAAGATTTTCAGCAAAAATCTTATTTTAAGTTAAAACAGTTAATCATAAATATTTTTTTTTATATTTGCAAATGTTTAATTAAATTTTAGAATTTTTGTTTGAAATTCACGTGAAAGTTTAAACACTAAAACAGTTAATCATAAATATTTTTTTTATATTACCAAATATTTAATAACATTTTAAAATTTTTGTTTAAGCAATAGAAAACGGCAATTAATTATTTAATGTGTTTTAGAACTCAAACATTACCTTTCCATTTAACGGCAATTCCCATTAGTTCAATGACATAACTTTCCAACTTGGTTGGAAACACAGTTTATAAACTATACCCATCAGCAGTGTCCATAAGGACGGTTCCAAACTATCCACTGTGCTAACCTTCTTAAGCGATTTTGAGCTTATCCTCTTAAATAATAAACAATTTTGATAAAACAAAATGAAAACTTATTTTTTCAAATTCTGAGCAGCGAGCATGATTCTATGTTTGTTAGATTAGACTAAACAATTTCATTCTACAAAATGTTACGCCTCTCAGGGAGAAGTCAAACCAATCTGCCACTTGACATAACCTCACATTTTGTGTATTCACTTTTTAACTCGAGAACTGCCTGCTGTCTTGAATATTCCTTAATTGTCTCGCATTACTTTTGCTGCGCAGCGGCCAATTAGCCGGCACTTTACATGCACCCATGCACCAACCCAGCAACCCAGCAACCCATCAACCCATCAACACACAGAGTTGCCACCCTCAACAAAGCAACTCAATCCAACCACACGTTTGATGCGCTGTAAACTTGCCGCCGGCATTTAAATCTCACACTTTGCCTCAATTAGAAACGACAACAAAACTTTTAGCAACAAATTGATATAGAATGAGGGAGCTGAGGGAGGTGTCTGTGTGTGTGTGTGTGTGTGTGTGTGGTTGTGTGTGTGCAGTGAGTCAAAGCAGCAAATGCTTAAGGCAATAATTTAATTTTTGCTAGCATTGCTGTTGTTGTTCTTCTAATCGTAACTTGCGCTCAAGCAATTTGTCACGTTCAACAATTTTGATTGTTTAGCCCAGGAATCAACCACAACCAAAACATCAACAACAACAACAACAACAACAACGAAAACAATGCAAAATAATGGAATGCAAAGGCTTCACACCACCTAAAAGAACATGAGGAGCACACGGCTTTAAGATACCCTGTACTTACAAATGCCTCAAAAAAATAATTTACTTTGTTGAGGCCAACAAATCGAATCATTTGCAAAACGAATATAAAATTTCCTTAGTTAATGCAATATTCATAGAATAATTTATAATTCAAAGACACATGAAACACTTTTTTTCTACAAGTTTCCTTAATATACATCAATCTATAAATACTTTTTAAAATAAAAGCAAAACTCAATTTTTCTACCTAATTTTTGCATATATTTTTATAAATTGGGGGTCCTGTGCACTGCAACCTAATAGATCTATTGTGCCCCCTTCCGAGCTTATAGCTCCTCCATCAACCCCAGTTCCTGAACGAATGTCAGGATCTTTGATGGGTCGAGGGCTACTATGTCTTTGATATTCATAACATGTATCCCTAGGATGCTGCATCTTTTCCTGGCAAGGGCGATGCATTTTGTTAGGATGTGAGTTGAAGACTCATCCTCGTTGGCTGTTGCTGCAGATTCCCATTTTGGACAGGTGGCTTTTTAGTCTGTCAGTAGACCGACAAGTATCCTTAGCCTATTCCTACCCATGGATATTACTTGCTTAAATCGTTTATAATATTAAATAAGTCACATAATTTTCCAGCTATAAGTATATTCTATTAAAAAATACTTTCTATGTGCTACCAACGAGTTTTGAATATTTTGGGAAAGTTTGTGTTTCTTATATTTTTATAATGTGTCCAAAATACCCATTGGTCTCTTGAGTGCAGGGTATTAAATAGCCTGAGGTGTTCGCTCATTTGAATAGCTTATGTTTTCCATGTGTTTGAAGGTTTATCTGTATGTGTCTGTGTGTGTGTGTGTTTGGGGTTCTCCTCTAATTATGCATGACATTATATAAAGTTTAGCTCAACAATAACAACTATTTAGTGGCTAATTGCTTTGCACGTGTGTGTTGTCATTGTTATGAAAGTGCCAAGTTCTGCGACTTAAGAACTAATTATAAGCATCTCTTTATAGTCTTCAAAAGGGGGCAGTGCTTTAATTCGTTTTATTTTTTGCAATAAAAAATATAGTTAAATTTGTGCTGATGTTCTTCACAATTAACAAGAATCTTAACTGAAAAACTACGGCTCGAATAGATTATCAAATTATAATCCTAATCGGAATTTTATACGTACAAAACTATTTAAAGCAATTTACGCATAATAATTAAACATTTCCTTAGAGCACAATATAAGTTAACCCAATCTTGAATATAATACCTGCTTTAAAATTTCCATTTATTAAAATTTAGAATTGAAAATTACACTTTTTTATATGGATTATCCTTGCTTAATTTTCTAATTGTTTTACACATATTACGATAATTTTAACAGTTATAAAGCAGTCCTTTTTCAACGTAGTAAGCGGGACACAAATCAAAGATAAATTGGTAAACACCTTCCGGTTGTTATCCGTGAAGTACTCACCGGAGTCCGTTTGCCGGCGATTGATTAGGTCTCCCAGCAAATCACGTATCAGAAACGATTTCGAACTTTGCATTTTGCTGATGGATTATATAAATAACACTCGTAATTTCGCTACAAATTTCGACAATTAATGCAAATTTCAATCAAAGCATCATTGTAACTAGTTTAAGATCTACAATCGTGTTATTATTATAATTAATATTATTATTATTATTATGTAGCACTTTTCACATAGAAAAAAATTAAAGAAATTGCGTCGGCAAAAACACCAATTTATTGAATAAAGTGCATATTAATGGATGAAAATTCAGTTTAATTGAATTGCTGGCTGGCAACGCTGGCAGCTGAACCGTTAAGCGCAAAGTCAAATGAACAACTGAGATGCGAACGTTTATTAATCCTTTTAGCGCTGCGCAAGGCTCACACACAAACACACGCACACACACACACACACACACATACACTTGCTGACTAGAAAAAAAAGTGAATTACACGATTTGTTGCTGTAAACGGGACAGTTTAGCGTGCACAGCCGGCAGTCGCAGCGCCCAAAAGCTGCCTCCACACCGCAATCCAACCTCTCACATGCCTGCATCCCTGCCTGTCTGCCAGTCAGCATGTTAACATCTCATTTAAGTCCTGATTAAATCAGTCATCAGTGTTGCTATCTCGCTCGCACACAGCGACAAGTGTAACTTCCGCTTTACGTTAGCCATTTTGTTTTTAGCACAAGCACTTCGAGGAAACAGTGCAGCTAGCCAGCTCGCTCACACACTGAACGCAATAGCCGTCGTTGATTGGTCCATCAGCAAAAGCAACCCTGCCATTATACCTGCAAGCATCCCTGCCATTAAGCAGAACTCTCGCGCTTTGCTGCCGCAGACCCGCATTCAGCCAGTGTTGCCCGTCTCGTCAAATTAACGTCCGCGTCACAAACGTCGTTTGCCGTCGCTATTTTTACATACAATAAGAAAATACTTGTTATCAACGTGTGTTCGCGAAAACCGAACGTTTTATTTTGCCGACGCTAAACTCTGTAAGCCCCTGTTACGAATAAAACATATATCATATATACAAATTATTTAAAATCTGCATGGCATGGCTTGTAAACAAAAATGTAAAATGAAAATACAGAGACAAATGTGATCCATGAGTTGATCGAGCTGGTCAATGGTGATATTTGGCGCTGTCAATTGAGTTCCCAGCAAATGAATCATTGTGAACATAGCGGTTTGTTAAGCAGGTGAAAATTGATATAAACAATGCATTTTACATGATTTATTTATAGTTAAGGTTTACAAAGTATACATATAGATCGAATTTGAAAGATTTTTTCTTTTTTTTCAGTAGATGCCAGAAAGGTTATTAAAAGGATGAAAAACATATTTTAATAAATGGCATGAGATAAATTTAAATGGTTTTTATTGGGTTAAGTTAGGTTAATTCGGGGTTTCTACTTCTCGTGGCCCAAACAAGTCGTATAATACTTGTTACAATCCGTTTTTAAAAGACTTTGCATTCCATTTTATAGCTTTATTTAAATATTTAGAGACTTTCAGACTAATTTTCTAAAGTCCTGGAAATACATAAGTGCCAATTAAGAGACATTTTCCTCGTTCTCAAAGCCATAGTTCGAGTGATTATAGATGAAGTAGTTGTAACTTAAAAACGCCTTACATCAAATAAAGGGAGGCATACTTTTAGGGACAGTGGTTACCAAAGTTGAATAGCTTGAATAATGTTATTTTAAATCAGTAATTTAATCAGCACAATACACCGTCTACCAATGAAAAGCTGTGATGGGTAAATGTATTCGAAAATGTGTTGCGATTCATGCAAAAAATAGAAAGCTGCTTACGCAAATATATGTTAAATAACTTTTATAGATTTAGTTGGAAAACATGCGTAACTATTTGCAAGGTTTATAATTACGTTTATAGCAAGTGCGATCGACAAATGCAATTGCAGATCAATTGGGTCCGGTTGATACTGCTGTGTTTGTTGCAGATGTTTCTGTTTTTGCCGCTACTGTTTGTTGCCCCTCGATGGTGACATCGTCGAGTGCGGTTATGACAGCGCCAAGCAAATGTATGGAGCCCGTTATCAGCACATCCAGCTCAATGTGGGTGGGATAACGTTTGCGCACATCGATGAAAGCATCTAATACACTTTCATACATCTGGCCATGATTTGGTTTATTTTTTGCCTCGCACAATTTCTCCCAATTGCGGGCAATTAATTTGGAACGCTCCTTTTGCTCCCCGGCACTGCTTTTGAGCGCCATTTGGTTGGGATCAATGGGATTCTTTTTGGCCAGATTTGGCACAAAGCAGATCATATCAAAGTCACACAACTGCTGCAGCACTACCAACATGGCTGTTGCATCCGAAAAGCCAGTGCGATTGAATACCAAAATCTTTGGATTTTTACTGCAAGCAATAATTATTTTGATTAGTTAACTAGAAATAAAGGTTAATTTGATTTTTTTCTTTTAAGTTTATGCACCTTTGTCGGGTGCACTTGCCGAACCAGTCGCCGCAAACGCGAATGCTCTCCACAGTGTGCGCACCATCGAGATGGAGTCTCAGATTCTTGAAGGTGATCAGCTGACAGCGACCGGGCCAATGGGTTTGGGTTAATCCTCGCAGAACTTCGGGACTCATCTCTACCTCATTGACGGCATAGTCGCGATGAAGATGACCTTTTGTCTGACGCAGCCAATCGTATGCCAACTGAATGGCCAGAGCGCCATTTAGACGGATGTAATCATTGCAGTTGTCCAAAAAGTCCGCGTTGCCATTATATTTGAAATACGCTTCTGTGCTGAGCACCTCGGTGACCGTCGCCTGTTTATTAGCTGCCCGATCATAGATGACCTTAAGACATTCCGGTTGAGTGACATGGGTATAGACATGGGCGTACGGCTTAATAATGCCCGCCTTCTGCAGAGCAACCTCTGCAAGCGTAGTGCCCAACACCTCTGTGTGCTCTAATCCCAGCGATGTGATTCCAATGGTTTTCACATTCGGCACAATGTTTGTGGAATCCTTTTCGCCCCCGAGACCCACCTCGAGCACAACGACATCCACACGCTCCGCGATGAACACATGAAATCCCATAATGGTCAGGAACATGAAATACGGTGGCATATCGTTGGGATCCTCACTCAACTTCTTCACTCGATTGTACACCTGCCAAAAAAAATGGGTGAACTTCGACTTCATCAGCGGGTCTCCATTGATTCGGATGCGTTCGTTAGTGCTTTGTAAGTGGGGAGAACTGAAGAATCCAGTACGTGCACCATATTGTCGCAATATCGATTCGACCAGAGCACAAGTGGAGCCCTGAAAAAACAACAAATTAATTAGAATATCTGCATTCAAAATTATACAAAATATATACAATTGCGATACACATTTCGTAATAAATTGAGTATTGGCACCTGTAACTGGGCATAAATAAACACAAACACAAACAGCGATATCAAATGGCAAATGAGCAAAGCTCAATTTGTTGCAAATACTGCAACAAAACAATTAACGCTTATCAGTTGAACCAGCTTTGAGAGCGAAGTGGATTAGATTAGAATTAATACTAAAGCTGAAGCAAAATTCACAGCTGAAACTACACTAAGCAAAACCACAAAGTTTAGCTATTTCTGCTGGAAACTCGAACAATTTCTAATATATATATTGATATATAATGATTCTAACATAACAATCTGGTTCAGGCGTTTTTTATTTTCCGAAACTTTTAAATTCTGTGTGTTTGCACTTTAAAATATTATTAAATTTTGATATGACAATATTCTATATTTGGCACTTCGAAAAAACGTCTCTTTTGATGCGTTACAAATTTGGAAATGAAAAGAAAATACCTTTTACAAGGGTATACGAATGTAAACAAGACAAACCAGTTCTATCTTTCATTCTACTTAATTCTTAAAATAACTTGAGCTGCCCTAAAGGGTTCAAATGGATCAGTGATTCTTCAAATAATAATAAACGAAAACATAGGAAGTTAGTCAAGAATAAAAGTGTTAAACTTGTTTTCCGTTCCACTTAAAATTCAACGATAGCTTAACGAGTATTTTGTCACCTTATAAGTCTGTTTTTAGCACGCTTTTTGTTTTTTTTTATTTAATTGTGTGTATTTGTCAATCAGTTAGAGTTGATTATTAGCTGAAAAGAAAAACATACCTTGCCCTTGGTGCCGGAAACATGTATAACTGATAGTTTATCCACATCATCGAGATTTAATCCACTACGTAATAAATATTTTAATGTAATATCAATGTTGCTTGTTTTCAAATCTAAGGAACTTAATATGCTATCCCTGTTTGTCTGTAGTGTTGACAGCTCCTTAATCGCAGCCTAAAAATTCACAAATTTATAAATATATATCAGAAAGAATGCTAATAAATTGCATAATTCATTTTCAATTGAAAATTAAATACCATTATTTCAAATCAGAATAAGTGAAATAAGTGCTTACCAAGTAAGCGGCATTTTCCTCGTCATTTTCATGCTCGCCATTTTTTCCTTCAGGATAAAAGACCAGATCTCTTAAGGACTTTTCCCTTTGGGTGTCGCCTACTTTTGGACGGCCATTAATTTCGCATTCTGGTTTCTGAAGTTTCGTCATTGATCTAACAGAGAGCAGCTTGTGCCCTTTAATATTACTTATTGAGCAAAGACTGTAAATTAATCGGACATCTGTGCAAGCCGCACTGATTTTGTGAACTGATCGCAGGTGTTTTTGCAAAATCATTTTAATACAAAAAGCGTTGCGGTTTCTTGTTGTTGCTGCTGCTGTTTGACAAAAGCTCGCTCAAGCTTTTTTTTGCTAACGGGAGAGCTCTCCGTACTCTGAGGGCGCGGTCGCTGAAAGATAACAAAATAATAACATAATTCAAAATTTGATAATGTGTTAATAATATAAACATATTGATTGCGTGTGCGTGATACTGCTGATAACAGAGAGGCTTCACTAAGCTAAATAAAGTCATATTGATTTTTAATATGCATATGCAAAGCAATTATAAAAATCAATTTATACCAAGAAACAAATAGATAACGGTTAGTATGCGCGAGATGCCATAATATGTTAAAATTAAATATCGTAACGATTACCATATATTCACGATATATATGACAATGTGGCAACTCCGCGCCCACGTGTTCGTTTGTTTTTGTTTCTTTCTCGCTTTCTCACACACACACACACACAGGCACGCACTCGCATTTGCATTAATGCTCACGTCGATATACTTACGTTTATCTATTCACAGCGAATTTCATAACCTCAAGACGATATTTCGAAACGAGAAAGAAGCGCTAAACGAATAAAAGTGCACAATTTTGCAAGGTGACGTCGCTGTCAACAAACACTGCCCGCTTGCGTCTTCACGATTAAAAAATGCATGTGTACTAATTTTATTATGAGTGTGAATGCCAAAAAGCGCGTTGAAAAAGAAGAAGACAAAGTAAATGTGTTAATTTGGACCCAGCTGTGCTGCCGCAATTGTGGAGATACTAAACAAAAATAATAGAATCACTTTAACATGTCCGATGTAAATATGACAACAAACAGGTAGGCAAATAGATATGTCGACTGTCGTTTTCAATTGTGATTTCAAGTTGTTTAATGCTAACAGTCATCGACTGGGCAACTGTGAGGTGTGTGCCACCACAGCCGCCCGCTATGCGTGCCCCAAATGTGAGGTGAAAACGTGCTCGGTTTCCTGCATCCAAATACACAAGCGAGAATTGAGCTGTGATGGACAGCGGGATCGTACGAAATTCATGCTACTCAGCGAGATGACCGAACGTGATTTCTTGAGCGACTATTGCTTTCTGGAGGAGTGCACCCGGTATGCGGAGCAACGGAAACACGATCACGGCAAGCGCTATACGCATCAGCAGCGACAACTGCCACTGCCGTTGCATAGATTGCGATCGGCTGCTCATCAGCGCGGCACACGACTGCGGCTGCTGCTGGCAAACTTTAGTCGGCACAAGGAGAATACAACATATTTGAATTGGAAACAACAGCGCATCCATTGGCACATCGAATGGCTGTTTGTGGGAACATCGATGGAGCCTCGACGCTATGTGGACACACGCTGCGATGAGCAGCAAACGCCTGCCGCACTGCTGCACAAGTATCTGGACATAGCTGGCGCAGAGCGAAAAGTGTTGCAGAATCATCAGGCGGCTGGCATTGGCCAGCTCTCCCTATGGTTGCGGGCGATAGGTGCGAGACGCGTTTACCGATTGATAGCATCTAAAACGTTATGTGAAAATCTCGCCGGCAAGACAATTATTGAGTATCCCGCCATTTATGTAAGCTACGATCAAAGCCCACCGGCGGACTATGAGATTGTTGACAGCGGTAAGTGGGAAGTTAGGGACGGGACCAGGAACAGTTTAAACTAAAATCACTTTCTTGTTAACAGATAATGAATGCGATGCCGCCAGAAATCAGCAGACAAAGTCAGACAGGACTAGCCAGCAGCCAGCTGCAAAGAAAAGCAAAACAGCACATGTAACAAAGAAGGAGCTGCTGCCAGAAGCACACAATGTTTATGATCTGGCAGCAAGTTTCGGGGTCGATGCGGATCCAAACGACAACAGCTCGTCGTCCAGCGATGACAATTTGCTGAACACATCTAATCACTTAATGCCTAATAATTAAGGTTGCATTCTAAGCCAAATGTTAAGCAGTTAAGCTAAAGCAATTCTATTATGTATACCTATTTTTGTCTTAAGAAAAATGTGTGAATTTCCACTTACTAGTAGTATTAGAATTTAGACCAAAAAATTATAAAACATTTCCAAAATGCTTAAAACTTATTTATCAATTGGATGACGAATGAAAAACACTTATTTTGGGAATTAAATATTTACTGATACAATTTTTTTATTTTCAATAGTCGATTGTATTTGAAGTGTATCGATAAGTGTCAACAACGTCAATTTGAATTCAAAACATCGAATATATCGAATGACTAGTGCAAAGGTAATTTAATCGATGGAATTCAATTACCATAAAATCTGGGTATATACTATATAAACTCCTTTCGCAAACTGTTTTTTGGCTGCTTGCTACCAAGGCCAGTAAATTATGATGGTTGATAAGCTCCATCTCTTTCCCCGTTATTAACAATCTCGTTTGTTCCGCAATAAAAACATGTTTTTTGGAAGTATTTTTCATATCATTGATTTATTGAATTCGTTTTTAGGCTAATTAAATCAAAATAATATTACCACGCTTTCCTTATCGATTCATTGTAATTGCGGGGAAAAAATCTATTTCAGCTGGCATCGTCAAAGCTGCACACTAAATCAATTTGCATAGGCATTTATCATTTCTGTGTATATATATTTGTGTACAGTTTATGTTGTGGATACCGTTTTGTGTATGTAATTAATTCAGAGCATTTATCTAACAATGTTTAATACACGCCATTTATTTATCGCAATCAGCTCAACTATAGTTAATTATTTAATTTTGACATACCAATCAGATGATTTTTTTGTTTTCAATTTGTACATAATACATAAGTGCGCTAGTATATATCATATACATATATAGATAGATATATATATAATGATTTCATTATATTTTATTTTAATTTTTTTTTTTGTATAAAGATTTTTGCCTGCACCAGTTTTTGTTGTAATTTGATTTTTTTAACTAAATAAAAATTAGATTAACGCATTTAAAAAAATAATAAACACATAGACACAACGCTAACAAATTTAACATTTCTTCATCAAATGCATTACAAAAAAAAAAACATTGAAACATTTGCTCTATAAATTAAATTGGAATATTTATGTAACCATATTTATGTATATATGCACATCAAAACTCAACACAGAATAGGTAGAAAGTAGTACATCGAAATGTAGAAAACATCAAATGGGTTTTCTTTCATTGTTTAAATTAACTATGTGTATAAATTATTTTAGACCGACTTCATTTTAAATTGTTTTTTTCTCTCTCTCTCTCTCTCTTTCTCACTCTTTCTCGTTACGTACATGCGCCTGCTCTTCCTTTTCGTAAACAAAACGAAAAATAATATAATGTGTTGCATGAAAATAAAGAGACAATGTAAATTGTGTACAACAATCACAAAAACTTAAAAACGATGCATCATACAAAAATTTTTTTTATAGATATATAGTATCGAACAGGACTTGTTGCTTTAATAATGTGGCTTGGGTTGTTGAGGGTGGTGTTATTGGGTGTGGGTCCTTGAAGTCGTTTACATAGAAAATTCACATATATATTTTGCTAATTGAACATACATATTTTTTTTTTTATCAATTCGCTAAACGCGCACATTTACAAATAACAGTTTGAAGAGCAAAAAAAAAAAAAAAATACAATATAAATGAAAATACAACAACGAAAAATACACGCAAAAAAGCTGCTAAAATGTTTTTGTTTTGGTTTTTTTTTTTTGCAGCAGCAGCATCATGCAGAAAGTGGTAGTAGTTGCACTTGATATTATTATTGTTGTTGTTGTTTGCTTTTTCAAATATACTCGCTACAGTTTGGAATTGTTGTCGAGTTCCGGTTGTTCCAACAGTCGTTCGCTCTTCATACAGTTTTTGTGTTGCCAGCTTTGGCTGCTGTTGTTGTTGTTGATGTTTATGTTGTTATTGTGCGCACAACACAATTTGTGATGGATCAAAGTGCTGCAAATAGAAATGGTAATTATTAATATAATACTACAAAGTAATATGACTTTGCATTGGTCTCTCTGGGAAATTGTCTAATACAAAGTATGATTTGTGGAGTTATGAAAACTATATTATTTTTTAGATCCCTACATTCGTTTCTTTTCTACTGCGGCTGTTGAGTGGGTACTGCGCCCGGAATAAAGAAGCCGCCCTGCGGCACAGTAACTGGTGCCATAATCGGAGCCAGCACAGTCGGCGGCGCTGCAGACATCGGCGCACCTGATGGATTGAACACATCAACATAGGAGTTCTTCAGTGCTGTAAAAAAAAATGGATTAGAAAAATATGTATAAAAGTTGAAAGCAAGCAAACTTACTGCGATTGCGTTGAATTTTAAACATATTCGACTGAAGCTTGGGTGCTGCACCGCCAGGTGAACCCGCTGGTGTTGCCGCTGCCGCGGTTGCAACTAGAGCTGGTGTCGCTGATGAGGTTGCTGGTATATCGGGTATGGCAGCTGGTGGTGCAACAACAGCTGCAGTTGCCAATTCATACATTGAATAATCATAATCGACTTGGTTGTCATAGAGATTGACATTGGGCGGCAGTTCGTGTGAGTTTTGCTGTAGTTTTTGTTGTTGTTGCTGTGGCAACAGATTGGGCGTGGGTATGTTGGCCAATGTGTTTAATGTGGGTTGTGATGCTGCTCCTGCTGCTGCCATTGCCATGCCCATATCGCTCATCTTTGGTGGCGGCTTAAATGCTTCCGATTCATCCGCTGCACCCTCAGTATTTGTCCAGCATTTGCGTTCCTTGTCCCACACAATAGTTGGATTCTTATCATCCGGTAATATCATTTGATTTTTGGGCTTCAGCGAAAACTTGTTCCACAGGCCGCCAAACCAACCGGCATTCTGATTGCCCGGCGCACTGTTTAAATAACATGAAGTTTTTACAATAAACTTGTTAATGTTTCTAGTTAGTTGATTAGAATTTACCCAGGCAAGCCACTAGCTGCGGATTGGTGTTGCTGTTGTTGGCTTTGCTTGCCCGCTGCTCCTGAGCCACTTCCGGACGAGGCCTTTCCCATCATTGTCACTGCCCCATCGTCGTCATCGTAGCTCTTTGATTTTGGCATCGAAATCGTGGGTCGCACTTGTTGCTGCTGATAATTGATGATCATATTTATAGTTGAGTTTAATTTTTGTTTTATTTTGCGTTGGTTTTGTGTTTTTTTTTTACAAATTGTTTGTTGTTGTTTTGGGGGCGGGGGGTGTGGAGAAATGGCAGTAGATTAGTTGTTGGTTATTGGCAAAACAAAAAAACATTAAGAAATTAGTTTATGGTGCATCACAGCACACACACACACACACATAAGTATATACATATAGTAATATAATGAGGTTAGTTAGAGGAAAAATTCAATTATGATTTAACTGGTGCAGCCAAAAAAAAGTTTGTAACTGTTGAGTTTATCAGGAGCTCTTGAATTATATGTGAATTAAATATTAGCTTCTACTGCAATTATACATTATTATTTGCTTCTTATGCTTTACATTAATAGTTATGCATAACTGCATTAATTACGCTTTCTTTTTGTATATTGCGCGGAATCACAGGGTGCGTTATATATATAAATATATATTTACTACATATATATATATATATATATATATATATATATAATATTAATGTATTTTTACAATTAGTTTACAATTGTGTGTAGCGCGCAGAGGTACTCAAATAGCTATAGAAAGGCTGCTCGATTTTAATTCTACGCACACATAATATATAATATTATTTGGTTAAAAAGAGAAAGTGTAACATATTTGTCTATATTGTTCTATGGTGCTAACAATTTATGCTTTATCCATAATCTATTGCTGTTTCTTAGAACTAGAAGCCAAGCCGGAGTTGCCATTGCCATCGCAATCGCCGATGGGTGCATCGATATCATATGTCCGCACCACAGACTGTTTTTTCGCATCCAGATACGCTTCAAATTTGCTTAAACTCTGCTCGACCTCGGTACACATTTTCTTATAGTTGATTGGTATATCCGGATTGGTAATTAGCTCCTCGATTGACCACACATTTTGTGGTGTTGCCGCCTCCGTTGTTGGCTGCTTCTGTTGCGGAGTTTGCTGATGCTTAATGATGCCCAACTGGTTGAGAAATTCGTTATTTTGTTGCAGTGCATAATAGTCATTATAAGCGTCATCATCATCCTCATAGTCATCTTCGTCATCATCATCATCATCATCATCATCGTCGTCGTCGACGTCACAGTGATTCTCCTCGGCCTGCTCTTCGCCCTCGGCATCCTCATCGATAACATATTCATGCATCTTATATCGATAACGTTTCATTTCACTGCGATCGGCATTTGCTTCAGGATCATAGCTGCTGCGTTGTTGTTGTTGTTGCTGGTGCTGCTGAAGTTGCTGATGATGATATAGTTGTGGTTGTTGTTTTTGCTGCAGTGCAGCTGCTCCAAGTGGCATATCAATGGGATAGGTGCCATTGAATACAATATGAGGCTTAATGCTTCTGGTCGGTTTGCACATTCTGTAGATGTTGGTGATGTTTTGCTCAATTGGCTGTGCTAATGCTAAACTATAGCTGTTGTTGTTATCGTTATCGGGATCGTTTTCGTTATCGTTATCAAACTCCTGTTCGGACGCCTCATCAATTGTTGTGGGCAAATCAAAATTGACGCGCTTAACACCGCCTGCTGCTGCTATCGCTGCTGCTGCTGCCGCTGTAGTTGTAGTTGTCCTTGTTGCTGTTGCTGTGACTGGGCTTGTTTTTGGCTTGGCTAACACCGGCTTGGCTGGTATGAAGCGCGTGGGTGTGTTTAATGTTTTTGGTATAGCATTTGACAAATTGCTGCTGTTGCTCTTATTTAAACTATTCGCTCGTTTAGCAATTGCTGTTAATGTAGCGCTTGTTGTTGCTGCTGCTGCTGATGCATAATTGCTGCTGATACTGCTGCTGCTGTTGGTCTTGCTGTGGTTGCTGTTACTGCTGTTACTGGTGCTGGTAGCATTATGATGTTTATTTAAGTTTATAATGCTACTTACATCATTCAAATTAAATGCCTTTGTCGCTGCTAAGCATTCTGCTGGTATGTTGTTGCCGTTGCTACTGTTGCTGCTGTTGATGTTGTTGTTGTTGCTACCAAATCGAAATTTGCGCAGTATTAGTTTACTCTTGTCCTTGTCTTGGCCGGTAAAGTGCAATTGCTTGCCAGCAGCGGGCAGCTTAAAGGCATTGTGTTTAAAGCGATTGTTGCTGTTGTTGTCAATGTTGCTTTGGTCTCGTAGCAGCTGCAGTTTCTCTTCTTCTTCTTCATCATCATGATGTTGTTGTTGTTGTTGTTGAATTTGCTGAACTTCCGCTGGTATTGCTGTTATATTACTGCTGCTCTTCTCCTGATTTTTACTGCTGCTGCTGTAGGTGATGCTACTATTGTTGCTGCTACTGTTGTTTTTATCAGCATTCAACTCAATGCTCTCCATATGCTCCAGCTGCATTCCAATTTGTGATTGAGAAACATTAGCAACATATTGCTTTAATTTAGCATGCAGCGATTTTTTCTTATTTTTTTTTAGTTTTCTTTTCAAACTAACAAAAGTAACTAAATAATAACTTAACGATTACAACAAGTCAAATAAACCCAAACTCAAATATTTAAATATGTAAATATAAAGATACAAATATAAATCAAAAGGCAAGTTTTTAACTATAGAAATGCTGCTGTTATTGCACCACCTACCTCGTCGCCATACGGCGGCTGCTGTGCTGCAACACCGGGCCAATAGTCGTAGCCAGCGGCTGCTTGTGGTGCTTCTTCATAGATCGGTGCATAGCTTGACGATTCATAATTTTGTTGTTGCTGCTGCTGCTGCTGCTGCTGTTGTTGCTGTGACGGATCATAAAGATGCGGTTGTTGTTGTGGTTGCTGCTGCTGTTGCGCTGCATTGGGATCGTAGTACATTGGTGGCGCATAAATATTGTTGTTTAGCGTCTTCTCATTACTTGGCTGCACTGCCGGCGGCTCATAATATTCCGGCTGTTGTGGTTGCTGCTGTTGTTGCTGCTGCTGCTCAAATTGCTGGTGTTGAACCTGGTGCTGATGTTGCTGTGGCTGCTCCTGTTGCTTGGCGTCTTGCTCGCGCTGCATGGTATCCTCATATTGCATATTAAGCTCACGCATTTGTTTGCCCAAATCAACAAACTGCTGATCAATATCGTTTTGTTGTTGCTGCTGCAGCAACTGTTGCTCCTGCAGTGGCTGTTTTGAGAAATATTTATTTCATTAGTATTTGTCAGAGAGATTTGGGAAGTTGTTAAGATTCAACACTCACTGGATCGGCAAGCGTGCGCAACTGCCGCAGCCATTCCTTTTCCTCGGGCGCACCTTGGGGCGCCACTTGAGCACCATTTGTCGCATTTGGTGGACTCACAAAGGACACACGATTGATCAGTATGGGATCGTGATAACGCAAACGCTCCGCGAGATCACAAACCTGAATAAAATCGAAATAATTTATACGTGTGTATTGCATAGATGTTAAATTCAAATTACGCGCTGAATGAAATCCGTATCGTAGCTATCCGGCCGGAGTTCAATGTGCTTGCCAATCTGCTCCAGATAATTGGTGCAGCGAAAATGTTGCCCATAGTCCAGGATGCGTGTGGCCAGCAGGAACTTGTAGTGCTGGAAATTGACAATGCTGAACTTCTGATCGAATAGCGAGCGGGCATATTCAAAGATTTCCGTCATGATGATCGCCTCGTTGCTGGCAAACTCATTGAATGGCTTGTAGTGCGAGGAGCCCAGCAGAATGAGCCTGTTTCCGTGGAAATGTAGGAAAATTATTATTAATAATAATAAATAAACCGCTGCAATAGTTGTGAATGCTCGACTAAGAAGATAATGCCGAAAAATCGATCAAAATTAATGAGAAACCAAATTAATGCATAAGTTGAATTCTAATCTACAATCGAAAATGATACCCTGATTTTCTAGTGGATTACAGTGGATTAGGATTAGTATGCTGCCTGTATGCTCACCTTGGCACATTGGCTGTAAGCGTTGTTAGCTCCGTAGCGGCACTATCATAGCGGCCAAACTCCTCCTGGGCAACCAAATAGCAAAAGTGGGCTGCATAAATGTCGCCGCGTTGGAATAGGGTATCGCCCAGGGCGACGACAGAGCTACGATCGTGTTCCGCCTGACGTGACTTGTTCGTGACCAGGATGGAGAGATGGGAACGCCAGTCGCCCCACCGCTCATCACGCAGCTGACTGACGCAGGCGGGCGTGTGGCAGCTCTTCATCTGATAGAGCGTCTGCAGCGGATCGTTCGCTTTGAGGGCGCAATTGAGAAACTTTTGTGCCACATCTGTCAATGCATAGCGATCTTGGTACAGTGCCAAGAAGAACGCATGTGTCCAGAGCTGCTGATCGGTGGCCCATTGCAGTGCCTCCTCCACATTGCCGCGCAGCACATAGTTGCGAAACTGATCGGTAGCCGCCTGCTCCGACATTTTTGTATCATTGGGCGCCACCACATCGGCATCCCCATCCGCCTTGAGCTCAGCTGTGACGGTTCCCGTTTCTACATTTGCTTCTGCCTCGCTATCCGAATTGTTGAGCGCCTCGCCAGAATTGGTGCGTGTCACTGCAATATCCGCATCCTCATCGGCATCGTTATCGTTATCGGGTACATAGGGATATTCGCGCTGATTTTCTAACAGCAGATCACCCACATCCGTATCGGCAATATTCTAATATAGAAATATATAAAATCGGGTTTAATTCACGACCAGTCTTTCTATACACATTTGAGATAAGTTACCCCATTCTGCCGCAGCAGCAAGATAAGAAAATCCCACATAAGGGCATGCGATGCGCGATATTTCTCAACGGTGCCGAGTGGCTTCTTCTGTGTGGCATAGAGCACGGTGCAGGCGCGTCCTGGTCCCAGACGGATCTGCTCCTTGCAAAAGCTAATGATGTTGTCCTTATGCAGCTTGCGACCCTGCAGCGGTCCCGGATAGGCGCGCAACAAGCTGCTAGCGGCATCCTTTATGCGTGGCGCCGCCACCTCAACATCATTGCGAAGCCGGCCACGTCCAGCATATTTGGGACGGACACGTAGCAACAGGCTCATTGAGTAGCTAGCCACAAGATGGGGTCGATTATAGCGCAACGGCGTCCGACGTCTCGGCGGACGTGCCGCAGTTGTTGTTGTGATTGTTGTTGTTGCATCTGCATCAGCCGCATTGCTGACAAATGTTGTTGTTGGTGTCACAGGGGCGACAGCAGCAGCTCTACAAATACGTTAAGAGATTCGTTATAATCATTTCAGTTACATTTTTTTTTTTTTTTACTCTCATCAACGATCAGCAGCAGGCAAAATGCAAATTTAATTCAAAATCATATTTTATCAAAATGGGTAATCAAAATCAAATGCATGCGCTAAATGGGGCAAGTGTCGCATATCATTTGTGTTGTTATCTTCAACTCTGTCAAAGCGAATTAACTCAGTTAGGTAAGAGAAACAGTTAAAAGACTTTGAACTGCATAGAAAAGAACTTTTCTAAATAAAACCACCCAAAATCCGATTAAAAATATACAATAGAACTTGGCAAAAGTCGAGTTACTTGAAACATTTTATGAAATGTATCACATTATTGAAAAATGCATTGCAAAAACAATGAAACCCAACCTTAAATTATTCGCTACACTGACCAAAATTGGCATAATCAAAGTGTTAGATTATTCTGTGTTGCAAGCAAATAATATGAAACGGATTAAAGGCTTTTCAACAATAAACTCATGCTCAAGTTAGGAATACTTATTTAACATAAAATAAATATTTCACTTGCGTGGCAATGTTGTGAAGAGCTTAAGACCAATATTAAATTTCCAGCTAACCAATTTAACCTACGAATTTGTCAACTTTGAATAATCCGGTATCTATTTTTTTTTTTTTTGTTGTAGGAGAAAAACCAGCTCCCAACTGAAATGACACACATTAGTTGATGTCGAAGTTAAAGCACAGCAGAAAGTAAGCTTTAGTAAATAAATAATTTAAGTTGTTTTTCTCTCTTTTTTGTGAAGAGACACCAACAGTAGAAAGTCCATTAAGCACAAGATGGGGTAGAAAATGGGTGGAGGGAGGAAGAAGCAGCACTTCATATGGAACATGTGTCTATATGTGTGTGTGTGTGTGTGTGTGTGTGTGTGGGTGGGGTTTACGACAGAGCTATTGGACAATTTATAGAGAGTGAATTTTGAATTTCAGCACAGATTTCACTTTTTTTGTTTTTTTTTTTTTGGTAAGTGAGAGATTGAGGAAGTTTTTTGTTTTTTTCATTTTGTTTTTGGAGAGACCACCTGATTTCGAGACCGCACTCGGACCCAGCATAGTACCGAGCATGTCCAGCCGCATCCTCAGCGTTCAAATTGTTGAGCGAACGGGCACTGGAGATGCCATATGGTGCCAAAAGACGAAGATTGCTGTGATTATCGCTGCCAAATAAACTGGCGCTGTCATCGCCTAGGGTTGAGTTTAATAGATCCGCATAATTATGTCCATGCTGTTGCTGGTAAAGCTGTTCACTGTATTGTTGGCGACGACGATGGAACTCATTGGCTTGTGTTATGTATGCGTGTGTGTACCTAAAGAGTAAGCACATAGTATGGACGGCGTTTTGTGGTTGGTTCGAGTTTAGTTTTATTTTGTTAATTGTTGTTAGAAACGAAAGAGTATATTTATTTTTTATTTGTTGGATATACGTATCATTGTCTTGTTTAGTTTAAAAGTAGTGATCGCTTGGAAATTCGAGGATGTCGAAATGAAGTCACAACTGGTATTTTGATATCGCAATTTTTCAAGCATATCATTTTATTAAACGTAGAAAATAGTGTAAATTAGTATTCTTATTTGCGAGCGATCACTGTACTTGTCTTTGTTTTTGTTGTTGCTGTTAGTAAAAGACACAATACAATTGTTTTAAGTAGTACTTTTAGGAACAGAGGCTAAGTTATTTGAACTCTTTTCGTTTTTTTTTTTTCTTTTTTAGGAAACTACACAAAGAGCAGTGAGCGAGCGAATAAGTTGACAACGCAGTGGAGTAAGTGAGAGAGAGAGATGGGTAGCGGGGGATATTGGATGAACATTGGTGAAAGGGGTATACAATTTAATTACGCTAGGAACTTTTAGGGTTTTATTTGAATTGCTAATAACCAAATAACTAAACATCCGAGCGGAAATCGTCATTATAAACTACAAAATTAAGTTGGCAACAACAGCGCCAACATTTACAGATGTTAGCTCAATGTTAGATCAACATGTTAATTAACATAACGAGTAAGGCTTATGAGCGATCAACTCAAAAGCACAAGAAAAGGTCGGCAGGTAAGTAAAGTGAGGTAAATTGAGTTGAGGTGGGGATAAGTGTTTACAACAACATGCCCATAAGATATGTAAGAGAATTAGAAAAGTATAAAGTAACAAGTAAAGAGTAAAGAGTGAAGAGTATCGAGTAACATGTAATAATTAGCTTCGGCAAAAGCCGAAGAGTAACGCTGCAGAAGTGAGCATATAAATTATTTAAGCATATTGTAAGCTATACATTTTCAGTCATTTATTTTAAAATTTAAGTTGCTTTGAGTGTTAAGCGTTTGTTCTTTTCTGGCAAATTGTAAGATATACATTTTATGGCCGATTTCATGTTTCATTCTACTCGTTGTTACAATCTAAGTTTCATTTCATATCTTATTCTTAACTTTTACTTCTGATATATATAGTTCAAAATCGGATAATCTTGTGATTTAAATCAACAACAAATGTCTCGTTGCAATCGTTGCTAGAGTATCTTAATACGTATAAATTCTTGAACAGATCAATGAACTTTATTCAAGGTACTCACAGTCTGCATAGTTAGCGTAAGGGCGTAGTTGGAATATGTATTAATGCACAGTTGAAGTATTAAGCGCTTGGAACTTACCTTTCGCGTTCCCGGAGTAAAGCAGCTTCCGTGCCGCTGGCAGCCAATAAGTGGGCCGGATCGATGCGGGCTTGCGCCGCTGCTGCTGAGGCTGGCTTTGAGGCAGCATTCGCGGCTGCTGTCATTGAGTTAATCATTTGGCCATAGAACTTGGCGTACATATCGGCATAGGCATGTGGATTACGCGACAACTGCTCGTACATGCCATAGGGATCATAGCCGGATGGGGCAGCACCTCTGCCACCCGATTGCATTGCCATCTGATCGTAGTAGCGTCGCTTGCTGCTCTCCTTGTGGCTGTTGTTGCTGCGCGGCTCCTTATCGAGATCGCTGTTGCGCGAACTCATGTTGCGATAGCTTTCGTAATCACGGGCATCCCAATGATACGGCTGCTCCGAACGACTAGTGCCATCGTGGCTGCGACGGCCACGCGACTGCTGGTGTTTTTCGTGCAATGAGGGCTTCTCCCGTCGGGGCTTCTCCCGTATGGGCTTCTCCCGTCGGTCCTTCTCCCGTATGGGCTTCTCTCGTCGTGCACGCTGCTGCTGTTCGTAATCATCGTAGTCATCGTCAGCGGCACCGCTGCGTCTCTGACGGCTGGCTTTGCTGCTGCGTCCGCCACTATCGCTGGCCGCAGATGTTGGTCCTCCCTGGGCAACGATTGGATCTACTGCATCCGAATCATAGTTGTTGTGATTGTTGCTATAACGTGTACTACGACCGTATTGTTGCTGCGGATCTTCGTGACGCCAGCGATGGCGGTCCCGATCTCTGTCACGCTCCCTTTCCCGTTCCCTTTCCCGATCCCTTTCCCGAGGTCGTTCTCGATTCCAGTCTTCTTTGCTGCGTCCGTTGAGGTCGGGTTCGTGTCGGCTTCGTTGTTTTTCGGCATCGCGAATGCGAAGTTTGCTTTCGCGCATCGATTTGCTGCTACTGTGGCTCTCATTGTGACCAGCCAGACGCACTGAATCCTCCGTTTCGCCCTCGTAATTGTTGCTGTTGCTATTGTTGTGACGCCGTCCGCTGCGCTGACTGCGCATGCTACGCTCTTCTGTCTGATGACGTGGCGGCGGAGGCTCATGTCTTTCACTGAGCAACCACTCATCCTCGGATTCATCCTCCGACTCGGCTGAGGCAACTGGACGCGGCTTGCTTCGACCATGGCCATGCTTCTTATCCATCATCGTCTGTTGTTGTTGTTGCTGGGTGTGTACCTGTTGGGTAGTTTCCTGCTCATCATTTGCTGACCGCTGTTCCGTTGGCACATCAACCGAGAAAGGGGCGGCAGCTACTACTGCTGCTGCTGCTCCAGCTGTTGTTGTTGTTGCCAATCCAGCGGCTGTTGAGTTTGCTAGTCCAGTTGCTCCAGTTGATGTTGTTACTACTCCCGCACCAACTATTGCTGTAGCTGTTGCCTGCGACATTGGCTGATCCTCCAGATTCTCACCGTCGAGCACCACTTCACGCTGCTCCCCGGACAGCACCACAGTGGCTTGGGTTTCCACGCCAGTTACCACACGACGCGACGCCTGCAACTGTTGTTGTTGTTGCTGCTGCTGTTGTTGTGGTTGTTGCTGCGGCTGATGAAGCTGCTCGCCGTCAGAGGTATCCTCACCATCGGCCTGACGTTCGTCCATGTGCAGCGGATTTGGTAGACGACTCAGCGCCGGCTGCTCTGTACCCGTGACCAGGCGTTGACGCTCCACCAGCTCCGGCTGGCCAAGAACCAGACGCGACAAGCCAGGCGGCGGCAACAGTCCATCCGCCTCCCACGAATTGCCGCCCTCCTGCTCGTTCTGCTCGGAGAGATGACTGGTCTGCAGATATTGTGCACGCTCATCATTCGGTGCGGCCAGCAGAAGCACCTCCTGATTCTCAGGCGGCAGCTGTTGGTATTGTTGCTGCTGCTGTGGCTCCATTGGCAGCGATTCGGGCAGCACCATCTGGACAGGCAATGCGACAGGTCCTGCAGGTGGTGCAGTTGCTGGTGATGCGGGAGTTGCTAATATGTTGACGCGCTTACTAAGTCCACCAGCGCGCTTGAACGGATTACCGGCTAGAGCATCCACTGGAGGCGGTGTTGCAGCAAAAGCAGCTAAAGGAGGTGCTGGCAATGAAGGTGCTGCTACTACTGCTGCTGCTGCTGCTGCTGGTGGAGGAGCTGGAGCTTCAATTGCAACTGGAACTGGAGGAGCCACTGTTGGCGAATTTTGAAATGCTTGCGGCGGCACAATGGAATTCAAATCGGTTTCGGTTACCGGTGACTGTGGTTTCTCCGCGACTGCCGGCGATAGAAACGGCGGCAACTCCAGTGATTTTACTGCTTCCGTTTTGACGTTGTTACTGTTGTTGTTGTTGATGCTGGTGCTCGTGCCAAAGGCATGCCAGCTGCTTTGTTGCTGCACATTAAATGAATCATCCACTACACTGGCATGCGGCGGAGGCACCGGCAGCTCCGGTTCGCTCTTGTCATGCTCAATGTTGTTGTTATTGTTACTATTGTTGTTGCCAGTTTCATTCCAATCGCCCCAATCGCCCCAACCTTCGTTTTTGCCACTATTATTATTGTCAAAGGTCTCCGCCTGTGGCAAATAATATTGTGGTTGCTGTTGTTGTTGATGTTGTTGTTGAGTGAAATTTTCGTAGACTGCTGCTGGCGCTGCATAGCCCAGAGGCGCTTCTGTTGCTGCTGCTGCATAGCCCAGAGGCGCTACTGTTGCTGCTGCTGCCATCGTTGTTGCTGTTGGCACAAAATTCAGCTGAGGCTGTTGTGTGCCGGCAAAATAATTGTTGTAAGTGTGTGGCGGCTGTTGTTGCTGCTGCGTCTCCTCCTGCCAATATTGTTGTGGCTGTTGTTGTTGTTGTGGCGCCTGTGGCTGTTGAAAAATTTGACTGGCATAAGGTTGCTGTTGCGGCGGCACCGGCGGCTGCTGCTGTTGCTGCTGTGGAACTTGTGGAAACTGAGTGTGATGAAGAGCAGGTGCCTGCTGCTGCTGCTGCTGTTGTTGGTGTTGCTGTTGCTGCTGAGGCGGTGGCGGAGGCAGCCAGTTGGCATTGTTGTGCAACATGTTGTCGCTGTGGACAAACTGGAAAATAAACAAAACACAAACCGAAAAAATAAAACAAACAGCAATTAATATATTGATAAATTAAAGTACTTAAGTTTTGACTAGTTTCTTTGGACTTTTTATCTGAAATGGTTCTTTAAATGCGCTATTTACAGCTAAAAGATAAGTGACAATCTGGGGACAGACAGCTGTGTTAGCTACACCATTCTCGAAAGCCCCGTTACCTAAAAGTTATCGCATATTTTACTTTGTTTCGATTTCTGATTGATGACAATTTGCAATTGTGATTTTGGAAATGCAGCCTTCGATTGAATTTTCTGAACGCGATGCTTTAACCGTGATATTTGCTATGGAAATAAGTTTACACTTTCGACAAAAAAAAATTAAGCGAGAACAAACAAAATCAAGAGTGACTTGCCAGATTGTTATGCGCTGCTTTAATTTTTCTTTTCTTTGTTTGTCACTTGTTTATATTATTGTATACACTTTTGTATAATCCTAGACAAACGCAATGACAGCAGCGGTAACAGCAACAGCGACGACAACAAAAACAATAAACGCGCTGAGCTAAAAGTTTACGTGGACTTTTTCTGTGCGAGCCCCACCCCCCCTTCACACTGCATTAACTGTTCTCTTGCTGCTGTTGTTAACAGTGTTTCGCTCTGCGTATTGTTGTTGTTGCTATTTTCCTATATTAACTTTGAGGTAATTTTTATGCGTAAGAGCAGAGGGCGTAATTTACACTTGGATTTCCATAATTTTTGAATGTTATGTGATTTAATTACTTATTTATTTGGTGAACCACCTTGTTCAACGGTAAATCAAAAGTGAAAACAGCCCATTTGGAGCAGTGGTTGAATTAACGACAGTGACAAAGAGAGAAACAGAGAGAAAAAATGAGAGCAACGTTGCCAGAGAGCGTGAACAAATTGTCACACACAGGCGAAGTGCAAAAACAAATAGTATGCACACACACAGCCGCACACAAGTGCCCGGGAGGGGGTCGTCAGCAGCACTTGCAGACAACTATTCTCGCATAATTAGGCATGAAGCAGCTGATTATCCCAATATTCGCCGTCCATCACTTTGTGTAAAAATATCAACAGCAACAGTCTGACGCACATACATTCATCTACACACACGCACACACACACACATGCACGACTTGTCGTTGATCTCCTTTTCCTCTCACGCACATCAACACAAGAGAGAAGGTGTCGCTCCTGTGCCTTTCTTTTTTTTCTTCTGCTTTGGCCTAATTTATAATTTTTTGTTGGGACAAACACTTACACGAAACTGTTGTTTAATGATGCGTTCTTAAAATTTGTTAAAAAACCATTTATTTGTTTAATAATTCGATTGCAGTTCGGTTGGTTTTTGTATCAAAATGGAATTTTTCGAGTACAAATGCCAACTCGACTTTTCGCAAGCGTTGCCAGGTTGTTGGCGCAAGACTGACTGGTAAGTTAACAGCTCTGCAGGCTGTTAAGCAACAGCTGTAAATAATAACTGAAATCGGTCACACTGGATTTTATGTGATTGAAATTAAAAAAAACTGTTAATCTACATAAGAGTCTGCCTGTATGTGGCAAACGTAAAAATACCATAAAAAGATAATATACAAAAATACCAAAACTTGTGACCGCTCGCTTTAAATGCGATGTACGTATTTTAGAGTAAAACCTATATGGTCACTAAAACGTGCTTTCAATCTTAAATAAAAGTTGTATTTAAATATTTCATAAAAAATGGGCAAGAAAGATAAGAATAAGAAAAAAGGCAAGGGTGCCGAAAAAACAGCAATGAAAACAGACAAAAAACTCGCGGCCAAGCAAAAGAAAATGCTGGAAAAACTCGGTGAGGTAATAATAAAACACGTTGTTTTTAGCCAATATTGTATACAATATATATATATTTTTTCTGAATAGGCGGATATAGCGGAAATCGTCAAGAATCTGGAAGAACAGGAGAAGAGCCAAAAAGAGATAACCGAAGAAGTATGCACACCACCAACGCCCCGCTCCAATTTCTCACTGGTCGCGCATCCTGAAAAGGAAGAACTAATAATGTTTGGCGGCGAACTATACAACGGCGCCAAAGTCAGCATTTATAACGATCTGTTCTTTTATAATATTCCCCGCAATGAGTGGAAACAGTTGCGTTCGCCATCTGGACCGACACCACGCAGCGGACATCAAATGGTCACTGTTGCCACAGATGGTGGCCAACTTTGGGTAATGCCAAAAAAAAAAATCATGCTAATCTCTTAGCTGATGCACAAATATATTGTCATTAACTCTTTCAGATGTTTGGTGGAGAGCACGCAAGTCCCTCGCAGCTGCAGTTTTATCACTACAAGGACCTCTGGACGATGAGCCTGAGAACGCGCCAATGGTCGAAGGTAGCCGCTCCCAATGGTCCAAGTGCGCGCAGTGGACATCGAATGGTTGCGGCCAAGAAGCGTCTCTTCATCTTTGGCGGCTTTCACGATAACAATCAGTCGTATCACTATTATAATGATGTACATGTCTTCTCCCTCGAGTCCTACGAGTGGCTAAAAATTGAAATTGGTGGCACAATTGCGCCGCCTGTGCGATCGGGCTGTTGCATCGCTGCCACGTCGGATGCCAAAATCTTTGTTTGGGGCGGCTATTCGAGGACATCGATGAAGAAGGATCTAGATCGTGGCATCACGCACACGGACATGTTTCAACTCGATGTGGACAGTAAGGCAGTATTATAAATCATTTTTTATTATTAATTTGTAGCCTGATTATCGATTTTAAAAACTATTATTTTGTGTTGCAAAATTTCATCTAATACGAAATCTTTAAGTTATGGAACTAAAACACTTTTTTTTAACTTTTACATAGATTTGGTTTTTTTTTATTAGTGATTTTATGAACTTTTTCGAACCTTCTTCATATTGTTAAGTATTTCACAAGCTATAAATTAACCGATTTATTATGTGTATTATTATAATTTCCTCTTGAATCAGTTTTAAATCGAACCCTTCATAAATTCCAGAATCGGGCGATGGCAACAAGTACAAATGGAGCAGTGTTAAGGCTGGCGGTTATCGTCCAAAGCCGCGTAACAGTGTTGGCTGCACCGTGGCAGCAAATGGAAAGGCTTATTGCTTCGGTGGTGTCATGGACGTCAACGAGGATGATGAGAATGTGCAGGGACAGTTTGGTGATGAGTTGCTCTCGTTCGATTTGGCGACACAGGTCTGGCGACTGCACGAAGTCACTGCCAAGACCAAAAGCAGCGGCAAAAAGGACAATGATATTGAAATGGTGGGAGATGCTGCAGCTGCTCCAACTGCTACCGTCAGTGAGAAGTCAGTGACAACAAGTACAGATGGCATTTTCACAGTTACAGTGGGCGGACCCGGCTCCAGTTCGGCGACCAGCACACCTTACGTTTCCACCATACCGAGTCTGTTTGGGCCCGCTCGTCGCACAGATGTTCCGGCGCCCCGAATGAATCCCGGACTGTGTGTTTGCAAGGGTATCTTGTATCTCTTTGGCGGTCTCTTTGAGGAGGACGAGAAACAGCAAACACTCAGTGATTTTTATGCATTGGATCTGCATAAGCTGGATCAGTGGAAGGTTCTCATTGCTGGCAATCGGAAGGCCCACGATTGGATCGATGACAGCGACGAAAGTAGCTCCGATGAGGAAGGAAGCGACGAGGACGACGACGATGATGATAGTGATTCCGATATGGATACTGATTGATAAAACTCAGAAACTCTGTTTCAATAAAGATAAAGAGCGAAAAATGGTTTGATTACAAATTCTGCATCGGGTTGAGAAACATCATCAAAGAAGTTTTCAAAATTATTAATTTGTCTTAAAACAATTTTATTAGTATTATTTAAAAAAAATAGCTAACAAATATTCTTAGCGCGCCAACAAAAATATAATAATTTTTGTATTACAATTAAAATTAGGAAAATTTTCTAATTGAAACTAGAGAAAATGCAGCTAGGAACAGATGGTTAGGATAGTTGTCTCTGCAAAGATTGCAGAGAATGGCTCGGGTATGCATGACAGGAGCATTGCGCACCTGCCCTACAATGGCCTTGGAAGCCTTAATGGAGCACACGCCATTCCATCACACCATTAGGCTCCAACAGAAAGCCACGCTTTTAAGGATTTCAGCAGAATACAATCCATATTCTAGCGAAATTTCGTGAAACTAGATGGGATCCATCCTATGAAACACCATATAATGGTATACCAATGAATCACTCACCAATTAGGGAACAGGTCTTGGATACCCTGCTATGAATCTCTGGGGACGTACACCAGGATATTTCAAACTGAGGTTTGTGCCATCCTATGGCATTCGTGCAGGAACTGGAGTTGATGGAGGTGCTAGAAGCTGAGATCGCAGACCGCAGTGCAGCAACCCCCAATTTATAATAAATAAAGAGTTAGTTGTATAGAATCCTTTGCTTTTCTAATGATATAAAATATATTCAACAGCCCCGTCAAAACAATCAAAGTATGCCAATATATATTTTATATAAACGTCAGTTTGGCTTTCTTCCCATTTATATTTCGACCGAGAAAACAAGTAAAACAATATTTTGAAATTATAATTTCTTTTTTTTATTTTTCTTGGACTTTTTTCCAAAGTTGAGCAAGTTTTCGCCTATACAAAAATGGAATCAGCAGCTAGGGTGCATGTGGTGCAGAGCGACGAGGATTTCAAGAACCAAATCTCTGATGCCGGCGACAAGCTGGTCGTAGTCGATTTTTATGCCGACTGGTGCGGGCCCTGCAAGAAAATTATACCCAAACTGGAGGAGCTGGCGGCTCAATATGCCGAACGGGTCATCGTCTTGTCGGTGAATGTCGATGAGCATGTTGAGATTATCAAGGAGTATAATATAACGAACATGCCGACATTTGTTTTCATCAGAAGAGGCAGTCTATTGGAGAGATTTACTGGCAGCGATGCCGAACGACTCGTCAAAACCATAGAAAAATATGCGAGTGATGAGGAAATGCACTTACCGGAAGTGGAACCCGAGATACAGCTGCCCAATTCCTCCATGTAGAGCGACGACGAAGCTGCTGGCATGTTGACCGCAAGCACTTAAAACTGCTGCTAATCGGGAAAGAATCGGAAAATTGCAAAATAGAAGTCACAAAAATCACAGCATTAACAACAAAATACCAGAAAAAACACATTATTGCAAATATTCGTAGAATTTCTAAATTAAAAAATATTAACATTTAATAAAACAGCATTTCCAGTTTATTTTATGTATTTTTATTGACGCAACTTATATATGTTCTTGGTCAGCATCACAAGCCGAAACGATTCTGCTTCATCTTTTTGATGAAAATTGGACTATCTATCGCAATTGGTCGAATTGGTTCCCCGTAACATATAGCTGGCAATAGCATTGACGAGTCTCAGATAGTCGTTCGAAATTGTATTCGAAATATATAAATGGAAGAATAAGAACATGGGATTTTCTTGATTTCATTTATTTCATTGTTATACTATTTAAAATTAGGAGTCAAATGCGGTAACTTTTCTGTGTTTTTCTCTTTTTGGGCTTATATATGCAATATATAATATTGGTAAATAAATATAAGAAAAAAAACATTTCAGCGTCTGACTTTGAACTATTTATTACTTTTTGGCAAAAGTAATTTTCATTGCGTGAGTTGGTGTTATTTTAAATCCTTGCAGCGCTTCTTTGGCGGCATTGCTCTGCAATTCCGTGGTGAACTCAACGAAGGCGATATCGTGACGGTTGGGTACGAGACGCACCTCCTTGAAACCGGGGAACTGATTGAACAGCATCGAGAGCATCATTTCGTTTGTCTCCTCTGGCAGATTGGTGAGGAATAGAATTTGATTTGGTGGCTGCTCCGTTTGTGCGTTCGGATTGGCATTCTCTGCATTCGACGGCTTCTTCTTCTTGTCCCTGTTATCGTTAAAAGATTATATGAGAATTTGAGCATGCATTCAATGTTTCGTCACAAACTACTCACTTTTTCTCCTCGACGCCCGGAGCCGGCTTGGGCGGTTTCACCTTCTTTGGCCGCTCCTTGTAAGTGCCCTTCAATTTGGCGACAACATCTGAATCGGATTTGGAGTAGGCAATGCGCATCGGTTTGTCATAAAACGGAAAACCCTGCATTGTGCGCAACGCATTCGAGGCGCTGCCAATTTCCTTAAATATGACAAACGCCTGTCCTCGCATCTTCAATGTTTTCAGCGCTACAATGTCGAGTATCTGGCCGAATTGTGAGAAGATCGCGTACAGCGATTTCTTCAGCTCCTCCTTTTTAATCTTTTCGTTCAGATTGTTTATGTAAATGGTTTGATTTGGTCGCACATCCATGGTTTTTTTTCTATTTTATACAGGACAATACAATCGAATCCAAAAACTGAAAAGCGGAAAATAAAATGCTCTTCCTCTTTCGGTGCCGATTAGAGATGTGAAATGAGCGACAGTCGCCATGTTTTCGCTGCAATATGTATCGATATATGGTGTAGCGATAGCGATATGCTGTCTTTTATTTGATTGATATATTTTAAGTGATATGTGACATGAAATAAAATGGTTTTAGTTATTTCAATTACAAAAAAAATATTTGCTGATTTAATTTGGCAAACATCAAAGTTCGTTTTTTGAAGTGACAAATGGTGTTAATTATCCTCGATATGTTATCGATAGATATACGTGTAAATTCTCAGCCCTCGTTTTGCTTGGTTGATTTTGCCGGTTGCATTCGCATTTGTAACTCTACAAACGTCAGCAGTTTGATATATTTATTTCAATGTTGCCATTGGGAGATGGCAAAAAGGATCGCTATGCCAAGCTGTCTTTTCTCGGCGAAGGACAGGTAAGTGCGCCACCCAACTAGTATGCTGTTATAGTAAGACATTTATATTCATATATGCCCCCGTAAAAAACAGTTTGCCATCGTTTATAAGGCGCGCGACACTTTAACGAGTCAAATTGTTGCCGTGAAGAAGATGAAGACCGGCAGCCGGGATGAGGCACGTGATGGCATTAATCGCACCGCACTGCGTGAGATCAAAATCTTGCAGGAACTGCAGCATGAGAACATTATCGGGCTGCTCGATGTCTTCGGAGTATTGTCGAATGTTTCGCTTGTGTTCGATTTCATGGACACCGATCTAGAGGTGATCATCAAGGATAATAAGATAATACTGACACAGGCAAACATTAAGGCATATGCGATAATGACGCTACGCGGCCTCGAATATCTCCATGTCAATTGGATACTCCATCGCGATCTGAAACCGAACAATTTGCTGGTAAACAGCGATGGCATCTTGAAGATCGGTGATTTTGGTTTGGCCAAAGCGTTTGGATCGCCAAATCGCATCTATACGCATCATGTGGTCACGCGTTGGTATCGCTCACCGGAGCTCCTATTTGGCGCCCGTCAATATGGCACCGGTGTCGATATGTGGGCTGTTGGCTGCATTCTGGCCGAGCTCATGTTGCGTGTACCCTTTCTGCCCGGTGACTCCGATCTGGATCAGTTGACGCGCATCTTTGGCGTTCTCGGCACACCGACACCGAACGAATGGCCGAACGTCAGTAAGCTGCATGATTATCTACAATTTCGTACTTCTGTTGGAACACCGCTGGAAAATATATTCACCGCTGCCGGCGATGATATGATCACATTGATGCGTAGCCTCTTTGCCATGAATCCGCTGAAGCGTTGCTCCTGTCGCGAGGCACTCAGCATGCCATATTTTGGCAACAAACCCGCGCCCACAGTTGGTGTTAAGCTGCCAATGCCATCGGCCATACTGGCGGCCAAGGAAGGCGCCAAGACAGCCGCCACCGGCGATGAGAAGCCCGCCCTCAAGCGAAAGGTCGTCGAGACAACTGTGCGCGGCAATGTTTTGCCCCAAAAGAAGCTGATGTTCTGATGGCATCCCGACATCCTATATATTAATTGATACATTCTATCTCTTCATTCAGTGTTTTTCCATCTTGTTTTCAACGCTCGAGCGATTGACTGACATGTTGTTAATTATAAGAGTATAAAATAAAAAATGTTTCATAAACAATTATTTATCATCTGCTCGAATCCAAATTTATTTGGAAATCGCCAAACAATAAACCGACCAGAATTTAAAATTGCACCTGTATGAATATGTGATATATTATAAAATACTTGATTTATAACTGATATATAAATGTATTTTTTCTTGCTTTGTAAGAATATATCAAAATATGTTTAAAATTGTAACCCGGCTGGCGTTGGATTTGTTGTGCGGTTGATGTTCTGGCCAAAAGTTGTCAGCCACCTGATACAATTCATAGCAAACAAATTCGGCAATAGTTTAATTTTTTTTTTTAAATTTTTTTGGTGGCTCTGGAGCAGCAGCAGCAGCATTCGTTGAAGCATGAGGGGCGCTGGAGCATCGTTATGCCACTGGGCAGAAAGCTGGCCATCCGATCGGATGAGGTGGCGCGTCGCCAACGCGCCGAGTTGCGCACTAGTTATGGCAACAAGCTGTCCAACCTGAATCTGAAACGATTGCGTTTTGCGGCCACAACGACATCAGCATCATTGCGAAGCGTTGCATCCAGTTTTGCGCAAGTGAGCGATGTCAGTTGCGGCTCCTCTGCTGCCCTGCCACACGACGATAATGAGGAGGATGTGCACGAGGAGCACGCCGAGATTCTCATACGCAGCGAGCCATTTGAAATGGAGCAAACAACAAGCAATCCAACAACAAACCCAATACTAAAAGGAGATAAAGTAACTACAAATCCTGCACCATCCTCATCAGAGAGGCGCAATCATCATCATGAACATCATCTGTGTGAGGATGTGACGAGAACGAGTGCCAGGGAACGTTGGTCTCAAATCTCGTGCACCGTTTCGTCGCTATTCCGTGTGAGACGCAACGCTGCGGCGAGTCCATTGTCGGAGCTGGGACGGCTGCGGGAGCAGCGGGATTTATTGGAGGTATTTACGCGGCCATTTCACTATGGGAATGTCGTGCAGCCCAAATGACTAAGAAATCAATAAAAATATTGCCAACATATTTACAAAATAAAATCGAACCAAATTCATCCAACCAAAACCCAAACCCATTATACATTTTTTATCCCTTGAAAATGGACAGCAATTTTTACTCAAATTCACATTAATATCGCATTTATTTATATTTCGAATTCAAATGCAGCTACAAAAAATTACTCGCATTTTGTTTTTCTCAGCTTTCGTTTTGTTTTTCTTTTCTGGCAATTGGGCAGCACAGCTAGTTAATATACCTTCTCTCTCTCGCTCTCTCTCTCTTCTTCTCTCTGTGTCACTCTCTCAATAGCAACGGCATCGATCACGTGGACATTCCGATTTATAATTGAGGCACTCGTCCATGCAATAAGTATCGGCGCCATCACGTCCCTCCAGCTCGCCAATCGCAACGCACTCTTGCCTGCAATCAAACAAAACGTTAGGTTAAAGGGGAAGAGAGACGGCGCTAGCAAAAGTGAGGTTATGTTATACGACTGCACTACTTACGGACAGTGGCAGGCGGTCTCTGGACAATTGGGAGGATAGCGCAAACAGTTAACCTCACACCAGTTATCGATACCAGGCAGCGCACGGAATGCTGGCGCTCCAATACACTTTTGATCGCTGTTAAATATAACAGCAAAAACAAAAAAAAATCAATTAGGAATTAAACTGTTAACTGTGCAAAGAGTTTTGCAAATTGGTTTGTGCAGCTGCTGAAATGATTTATTATTATTAATAGGCGAAAAGCTTAGCCGCACCATGATAATATTACTAATATTACTTAATTAATATAATATATAAAAACACTAATTATATCAATTGTACATATATATATATATATATTAATATTATTAAAAAATATGATTTTATAAGCAAAGCCATCTGCATTAGAATTCCAAATCAAAAATTGTGTTTTCAAATTGAATCCAGTTGTTTGAACATCGGAATTCTCGTCTCAAATACTTTTTCTGTCACACTCCGTAAACATTATCAATATATACTATATATATATTTTTTTTTTTAATAAAAAGTTAACGGCTTACACCTTTGCGCCAGTGTATAAGCGCGATATATAATAAGAAGCACACACACACACACACACACACAACACACACGCAATTAGTGCAAGTTTTCGTGGAAAACCAACGCAAAGAGAAAACAATCAAATTCGTTAAATTATGCAACGTGATCGGTTCAATCATCTGAGGCGGGAGCGTGAATCGGATGGACTCAATCAGATATTTCAGATGCAGGCCAAGGGACCCACTAAAATAGATGGCAACACGGAAATGATGCAACGCGCTTCGATGGGTAAGTTCAGCATTCAATTATAGATATATACAGACATTTCAGAGGGATATATATATATATATATATATATATATATATATATATGTATATAAGTGTTGATTTAAGAAAGAATAAATATGTAAAAGAAAGCAATTATCCACTAAAATGAAAAGTTTAATATATATATGAAAACTTAACCAATCAATCAAGTTAAGATTGATGAAATAATAATGATATTTTATTAGGTGCTAGTGCAACACGTGGCAATCGTGGGGGTCTATTGAATCATGTGCCTCGTTTGCCTGAAAAAAATGTGACAACAGTTCCAACACATTTGAAGGCCTGTGAAATAACGCCTGCCGCACGTTGCAACAACATTTTGCCACGCGTCGCCAATTTGCCCAAGAAGACCAACAACAATAACAACAATAATAATAATAAGAACAGAAATATGAGTAAAATTCTTGCAACACCGAACAAAATATGTAGCCCAAAGAAATCGAAAATCGCTGGCTATTCAAATGAAGTGAATAAGCTTGCAACACGGGAGGAAGAGTTGCAGGCAGAAATGAGAATGTGCACCTGGGATTAACGTGGGCAGCACATTCAGCTGGAACAGCAGCAGCGAGAGCAGTGTCAGTGGCAGCCAGCATTCACTCAGGAATAAGCTGCTCGACACATTCCGTTTGCCCGACGAGCAGAACCATAGTTTCGTCTATTTGGGCAAGCCGGTAGAGCAATTGCCTGAGACGCACCAATCCAGCGAAGAGGATGTGAGCGAGCTGCAAGAACCGCTGGTTGATCTGCTGACCAGGACTGCGTTGGAGACGCAGCGAAAGCAGACAGAAGAACCAGATTTTGAACAGAAACAGACACAGGAACTAGATTTGGAACAGAAACAGGCACAGAAGCTTAAGGTGGACGTGCAGCAAGATGAGCAGCAAACGAATATATCCACACTGCAGCTGGAGATACGTTTGCTGCAGCAGCAGTTGAGCGAGCAACTGGAGTCCTCACTGATCAACAGCTTGATGTTCAGACAAATGAAATCCGACTCCAACCGGGTGAATTGTTCCGATGTGAATCAGTGTGACGATGACAGCTGCAACTTTTACACACCACGCTCCAGTTTGTTGCACTTCAGGATCGATGCTCTGCCCATCGTTCACTTGGGCTGGCGTCGCATCGAGAAGCGTGCGAGCCTCCAGCAGATCGTTGCCATCGAATGTCATGCATGGGAATTTGGGTGCATCAGCGAGTATCGCATCGAGATGCGAACACTCACCGAGCTGAAGATGGCGGATGAGTTGCAGTCCTTCTATTTGCCGCTGGCCGAGGATGGCGGCCTGGAGCAGACCACGTTCCGTTTGCTGCGCGAGAATCCGAGTTTGCTGCTGAAGCAGCTGCGTCCATTGACGCCCGCTCGTCCCTTCAATCTGCTCGAACAGGACGTCATGTTCTTCAATAGCATGCTCAGCTATGGGGATCCGGCATTGGAGCTGCGTGAAACGGGCGGTGGTCTGCCGCAGCAGCTGGCCAGCTTGGATTCGATGCGTGCTGTGCATGGTATGCGGCCAGCCATCAACTGGTCCAGCGCCGATGTGGAACGTATGCTCCTGGAGAAGGAGCAGCCAGCGAAAGCAGTTGCCGCACAGCTCGCTGAGGAAACATGTCCCATCGATGCATCTGCAGTTGCTGCCGCATCCCAAATGTAGGCCACGCCATCAGCGCCGTCTTGTTACGCCACTGAAGAAATTCAATCCGATGGAGCCGAAGCCGCAGAACCAACTGCTGAAGACCATACTGGTTGGCATTGTTCAGGTCGCCGTCTTCCTGGTGCTGATCATGGCCTTCACCTATCCGGATATACGCTGCTGATTCTTCAATCCCGACTAGAATCTTCATTTTTGTTTGGTATTAATTTTGTTTTGCTTGCATTTTGATTTGACTGTTTGTTTGTCAAGGTCAAATGTCAAATGTCAAATGTTAATTAAATTCCATGTGCATTTAAAAACCAATCAATTTTCAATTTATTACTCGATTTGAAAATCGTTTTAGAACTAGGTTCGTTTAATTCTCCATTTAGGTATTTTGTTGTTTTTTTCAAGTTGAAAATACCATAATATTTTTTAAAGGTTTAGTTTTTTTTTTTTTTTTTGGTATTTAGTTCTTTTCAAAGACCTAGAAACATTGTAGTCAAAATATCTTAGATCTACTTTACTTCTTTATACTTACTTTGAACATTTTGATTTATTAATTAATTTAATAATTTAAGAGATTTTTTGATAGTTAGATTTCTCAACTAATCCATAATCCAATATGCTGAAATATTAATTCCCATGGATTGGTGCTATTTAAAACGGTTAACCGTTTGATCTTAGCATAAGAAAACCATATAAAACGATGGATTTAAGTTTAATTTATTTTTCGTCAAGTTTATTTAAAGCATTTTTATATATACAGCTAATATAGGTGTGTGTGTGTGTGCGTGTGCGTGTGTGTGTGTGTGTATGCTACCATAACCCGATTTTGTATATTATCTTCTATAGTTTATAGTTGACCTTTACCCGTTTCGCTTAGAACTTGCATGGCGCTGCCTTCGCTATAAAAACTTTCTTTAACGGGTAAGCGATATTTTTTAACGAGTTTTTTTCTAAGCGGGTAAGCGGTTAAGCGGTTTAGCGGTTAAGCGGTTGGTGGCTTGCGTTTGCGCGCATGCCGCGTGGCATTGCTAAATAGTGGAAAATGCGAAGCAAAAGTTAAAAGTGCTTTTTTTGTAGCTTTTATCTCAGCTAGGAGAAATACTCAAGAAATTATTAGCAAAGTGACAGAAAATGCATCTCAAATGAAAATGTGCGGAAAATAATAGAAGAAAAAAAGAGGTAATTTTTTAGAAATAGTTATGAACCGGTTATTTGATTAGAAATTGTTGAGAAAAAGAAAGAGCTTAGAAAAATGAGATTAAAATAAATATAAGAAAAAAGGGTAGCGGTAAAAATTATAAAAGACCTCTTAAAATATTATAATAGCATAATTAAAAATTCGGTGTGTAAATCGATGAAAGATGGTTAGCATTTTGAATGGACTGTGGAAAAGGTTATCAATAAGATGTGAATCGTTTATGCAACAGATATGAATCGGTTATGAATCGGTTATGAATTTATTTCGTATATTATATTGATACACTCACCGCACAATCAGTGGGAAGACATTATTATCCTCGGGTGCCCGATAGTCGCGATAGTAGAGCAAATACGGAGATTTATTGTTGACAAAAATGGGGGGCACCCCGCCGCCCGTATTCGAGATGATGGCAATATCCGCACAATTACGGAAGGTTTCTGCCGAAAAATGGCAACGATTGGATTGGCATTTTTTCAATGTGATAATTATGATGGATACTTACCGGCCTTGCCACAGCCGACGGCTTCGGTGCCATTGGAGCAGGTGCCCCACATGTTGGCCGTGTAATAGGTCCACTGGAGTACACACTGGGTGCAGGTGACATATGGCGGCAAACGTACGCGATACCGAAAGATGTCCTTCTTTTTGGTGTCGCGCGGTATAAGGAATCGATGCTCCCGACTCCCGGATATGTAGAGCGGATGACGATCGAAGCAGTCCTGCGTTGCCTCCTGCCGGGGATTGTTATTTGGACACAAATACATCTCGAAGCGGCCATAATGATTCGCCGTCAGCTCCACTTCGACATCAATCTCCTGGCCGGCTGTATAATATCGCGAAATGATTCCCTTCGCAAACTCCCCGCCCGCCTCGTGTGGACGCGGCGATTTCACATGATAGGCATCCCCACAGACGCCGCAGCGACCGCTGTTTTGCTCCCATTGGACCGCATAGCCGCCGCAGAAGAGCTCGTTGTCATTGTAGTTCACCGGATTGGGATAGCCGAAGCGCCACATTGCATTCCGTGCCGGTGGATCCATCAGTCTGCCATGTCCCAATGCCATGGCAAACAGTGTCGTCTGTCAAATGGTGTTTATATTATTTTATACTCTAAAATGTCTTGTCTGTCTGCCTTCTATGCTCTAAAATCGATAACATCGATAAGTGCGAACCGATAAAAACAGCCGCAAATATACCACAATTTTAAAGGTATGTTTATTTCTTTATTTATCCTGTCTCCCACAATTTTGGCAGATACCTAATATCCACTTCGAAAAAATAACTATCTCTCGCCCAAAATTATCGATTTGAAGTTGGAAAATATATTGTAACAATGGGGTCCATCTAATAAGTGCAAGTCCAATTCCTTGCCAGCAACTATCCTACAGTCGGTTCACCCTGGTTGTAATGCGATGTGGTCAGTGCACTCACCAATCCGATTAGAATCGTGTACATCTTTCCACTGGCAGCTGTCAGCTGGCGGCGCATCTGCAAACTGGCAAAAACCGAGACACAAACAGTTAAATTTAAATGCATTTGCGATGATTGTCAAAAGAAAAAGAAAAGATGAGTAAAAAACTAGTTTACAACGGGCAGCGGCAGAAATACTTACGTACATCTAAAAATGAGCTTATATTGGGCTATAAAATATGAACTTAAACTTAAAATGAATCGATGCCCGGCAGGGCAATACACTCTTCTGACTCCAGCGGGCTGATTTTCTGCTGATTCCACCTGCAAGGACATCCACCTGATCTGCCTCCCTAGTCAATTTGCTTACTTTAGTTTCTGAACAAGTTTTGGCGAGGAAAAAAAAAAAAAAAAAAAAAACTGTCAACGGCCTGCGATTTTATATTTATTTAGATTATTTTTGTTGTTGTTTTATATCTTTTTGTAAACATTTTATAAAATAGCACTGGATATTGATATGAAAACGAGTTCTGATTTTGTAAAGGTCCGGCCCCCCCACTGATATTGCCACAGAGTGTGGGGCGTGGTCCGAGGGTCTGAAATTACAATATCGGCAAATGTGTTTTTTTTTTTTTTTTTTTTTTTTTTTGGTATTTTGGCGTGCCCAAGTGGAAAATACAATATGCATATTGATTAAGAGGCGAGAATCAGGCACATCAAACATCTTCTTCTCACTTCTCGTATTTGTTGTTGTTGTTTTTTTCATTTTCTTAGTCATTGGCCATTGATCCCGCATCGGAAGCAACAACAGCTAACAGCTACCCGAATAATCATCGCAACAAAATGTTGATTTTCGTAAAGATTCACGCAATCATTTGCATAAATTACCAAACAAAAACCAAAACAAATTCAGTTCAGCGAAAAAATAATAATAAAAGTCAATATCTGTATTAATTAGCTTATTTAATATTGAATTGTGCAGTTGAATGAAGTCAATCGATAAATTCAATTAGCTCGAAGCTCAATTGAAGCTATAAATATGTCAGCATTTTAACTATATTTATAAATCGGATAGTAAATAGTGAAAGCCGATAGCAACTGAGATCAGTATAAATATATAAATATTGGTAAGCCCTTTTCATCTTTAATAGAAACTATTAATTATCAGAATGATAAGTTTGACATGCACAATTCAGATCTTTGAGAGACAATAAAACTTAAGTTGCATTTCGTATTAAAAGTCTATAAAGTAGAATCTAAAAACTAAAAAATAATTGAAATGTGCTTTATCGATTAACAAGTTGAGCATACTTGAAGGGTCCCCCATTATACGGTTGGGGAGTTTCTTAGTTTGGTGTGCAAAAGTGCCTGCAGCACTTAAGCCAGCTTCATGCAGCTGGAGCACATCAATCTTTGTTTGCCGCAAGCTGTTTGTGGTTGCATCAACTTTTGGGCAATGTAATTAGGCTTGAGCACTTGAATTTTAATTGGTGTTGGCGATGGGGCGGGCTAAAGAAATCAATAAGCTGCCCTTCCTCTCCATCTCCCTGCCTGCCTTCCTTCCTTCCTTCCTGCCTCTTGCTGAGAGTGTTGCATGCAACGCTGCCGCCGCACAATAAGGCAACCATGCTCCGGCAAACTCGGCAGCCAGCAGGCAAATTAAAACCCGAAAGGCAGCCAAGTAAATGGTTAAGTGCCCCAAATTTACCCCCTTGCTAAGTGCCAAAAAGGAAGCAAAATGCGAGAAACACGTAAGAAGGCTCGAGTCGAAAGAGCTCGTCTAGGAGCTATATTTAATTAATTCAGTTCTAAAAAAAACAACAACAATAAAAAAAAAATATATATATATATAATATATCTGTTTACGGTCTGTGTTTTGATTTGATTTTCCCGTACTTAAAAATGTATATTGATGAAAGCAGAATTATTTTATTGTTTAGCATTATTATTATTATATTAATAATATTATTAATTCTGAATGCATTTTCCACCAATTATTGAAGTTGTCCAGCATAAATAGGATAATAATCATAAAAGTGACGAATTTTGCAAGTAATGCAAGTCTTACAGATGATCAATATTAAATTGTAATTTTAATGGCTATCGTTAATCGATTTGTAATGGTATTATTAACTACTAAAGTAGCTGCTACGGTCTCTGATCGGTCAAATCGGGTTAAACAGGCGTCGAACCTTTTTAGGGCCCGCACAAATTGTTACTCAAATTAAAATGCATAAAATACTTGATTTTGGCTAAAAAAAGCAAGCTGAAAATTACGCATGAAATTAAGTTGTAAATTAGGTAAATGGCCAAAAAGAAGCTGTCAAAGCGACAATTGTTGTTGTTGTTGTTGGCTTCGCTTTGTTGTTGTTGTTTAAATGTTGCCTTTGGCATGCGAAATATTTATTTCATGTTGATTTTGTTGCCCTTTTCCTCTGCTTCCTCTTCTTGCTGCAGTTGGTCTTTATTGTTGTTGTTGTTGTTTCTTGTTGCTGTTGTTTTTGGGTGTTGTGCAATTGCCATGTCCCGATTTACATGTTTGGCCCAACAATTATTTATTTTTTTTTTTTTTTTGCTCCACGTTTTTGCATTTTGTTTACGCAATCGAGTTGGAAACAATGTGGCACAGTTGGCAGTAAAGAGTATATGTATTTCATGTTAAGCTTAATATAATTAAACTATTTCGCATTAGTTGCTAATCCATTGCTATTATAATTAATTATGACTAACACTTTGGCAAAATTAATGAACGAAATGTTCTCAATTGTTTGCAGGCGGAAATTACATTTGAAGTTATTTGGTTTTAAGCCTCAAAGTGGCGCCAGAAAGACACACACACACACACACACACACATACAAGCACACACACCCACATATACACATTTGTTTAACAAAAGAGGGAATCTATATTGTTGAGTCAATAAATAAATATAATGTTGACAATACGCATAATAAAAAACTAAAAATCATTTTTGTTCGAGCAAGTCACGATTTTTTTTTTTTTTTTATTTGGTTGGCCACAAAATGACAAATTGTTAAGCAAAATTCGGGAAACATATTTTTCGAGGTCGAGCGACAATCGCATTTACAAATTGAATAATGTATTGAAATCAGATTTGGGTATTGCTTTTTATGCCCTTGCAAAGGGTATTTCGTTTTTGTCATGAAGTAGAGATTTATATATATTCTAGATATGGAACAATTTACACTAAATATTAATCAAATTGGAAGACTTTATCAATTTACTGCCATAGGAAAAAACTGTATAAAGATCAGTTCTTGTTTATCAAGTTATCAATAAATATTAGTATTATTATTATTATTATTTAGATTTCTGCAAGAGTATGTAATCTTTAGTGTTCTTTCTTATTATTTATTTGATTTATCTATTTTTTTTTTTGTTTTGCCTATTTGCTTTGGTCGCATTATTTATCAATTTCTTGTGCGGCACAAGCGAATTAATTACGGTGTCGAATTAAACTGCTGACTAATTGGATTCGGTTTGATTTTGCGGGATTGGTTCTGGATAGGTCAACATCTATTTATATAGATTTCAAAAGGTATATATATATTTTGTATTTGGGTAATAGAAAAGAGAAAGACGCCCGCGCTCCAATCGAGAATTGGCACAGATCAGCAAATAGCGAAACGCGACAAACAAATCAACAAAATGCTAAATAAAAAAAAACGGCACAAAATAAACGAAATTCTTTTAAAACTTGATTTGCATAGATTTTGGTAACGTGCCGAGCGAGATGGTCAATAAGCCGACTAATGGACCTGATTTTCTCATTAACAAAACGACAATAAATAATAATATGTAAATGTCTGTCAATTCTACAAATTTAATACAAATATAAACGAAAGAATTTGTGTATTTCAATTTTAATTTCGATTTATAGCACTTTAAATGCTAAATTGTGAAAAATATTTTTTATATAAAAATTAAAAGGGCTTCACATATTGTTATTAATATTATTTATTAGCAGTTTGCTCTAACTTCTTTTGCAATTTACCCCAAATTGTTATTTTTTTCAAGGCATTCCAAAAAATGTGTTTTATCATTTGATGGTTTTTTTTTTTTTTGGCGCTAAAAGCCAAGTCGAACCGATTTGATATTGATCGTGCTGACTGTTGCTGTATAATATATATATATATATATATATATTTGTCTGATATGCGGATCACGTAGAACGCACTGGATACATGTCTTAGTATTATCCATCAAACATGCGTAAATTTTATAATGAAATCGAACGGGGCGCTGACATCGATTGTCAAGCGATCGATTGAATTGGATTGATGTCTGCGATCTGTAAAGCTAACACTCACCCTTCAGCCCCCACACCTTTCCCGTGGGTGTAAACTATATAAAAATGTTGTCTGCTTTCAAGGCAAAAAAAAAAAAAAAAAAAAATGTGTCAATGTGTCAATTTGGTTTTGTTTTCTTGTGTTTTTTGTTTGGTTCGTGTTTATCGCAAGCAAATAAGAGATTTAAACAATTGCCAATTAGAATTGAATATGCAAATATATATATATATATATATTAGAATTAAATATATGCATTTAAAAGATGGCCATAAATATTACTTAATAGCTAACTTAAGTAATATTTATGCGATTTCTTTGTCTTTATATGGGAACAAAAACCGGCGTCTGACAGCCGTGGGAATAATCTGGCATTAACAAGTTGCTTCGGATGTTTCAGTTGCGGTTGACCACATATTGGCTGGCATCCTGGCCAGCTTTCGATTTTTAAAATGTGCGCACAAATGTACGTTTAATAAGAAAAAGCCGCTTTTAATGTCGACTTTCAAAATGAGATGCATAAAATGTTGCTTACCAAAAACTGACATTTTCGAATGCTCGGATTACGTGTAAGCCAACGCACAATTCAAGGTCAAATGAATGTGGTCAAGAGCCAACTACTCAACCAGGCCAGCAGACTGACAGACATGCTCCAATTCCATCTGGTTCATATCTGGTAATAACTAGTAATCGGCTGTTGGCCATGCTCTTTCCAATAATTTTAAGATCTCACATAAATTGTTTAAAATTTAATTTAAATTAAAAAAATATATCTATATACATATTTATGTATAGTATGGTAAATAAACTGATGATATTCAGATTATAATTCAATTTTAAATGTTAATAAAAATATATTTTAATGTTTCAAAGATATATTGAAAATCGGATTCTAAGAAAATATCCTAACTCATAACATGTAATATATAGGATAAAATCAGTTGAAAATAATAATGCAGAGGGACTGTAAATCAGATGGAATTATAAATCAGCTCGTATTCATAAAAGTTAAAATTCTCATATAAATACATGTTTATATAAAATAATATATAATTTTAAGTTTATAATGTTATTTAAACTTTAGATTTAAGTAAGTAAAAGCTCATAGAAAATAATAATAATATATAATATAATTTGTTATCAGTTTTAAATTAGTTTTCTACTAGCATATTTCGTGACTGCGCAGATAGAAAGTAAAATTCAATGAAAACATTTTCTTGCGCAATACCATTTCCCAAAATAGCAAAAGAGGAAACTAATATTTAACGAATATATTAAATTATACTTTTGCTTTCTTTTCAAAAATGTTCGACTGGTGAACACCCGCACCAACCCTCCCACCCGCAACCAGCAACCCGTAACTTGTGGAGCACGTATGTTTTATGAGTAGTCGTTGGAGTCACCATTGCATTTATCGGGCAATCGAGCATTATTTGGCTTCATTATTCGGCTTGACTCAGAGCCAAGTTAACAAATAAGTAGAAAAAAACAATACGGATTTAATTTTAATTACATTTAAGAGCTCATTGAAATGCACAAATCGCTTCGTGAGTTGTGTTTTTCTGCTTCTTTGTCATTTGTGGGTTTTTGGGGCCACACATAAAACTTTAGACGATTTAACATTTCTTTCTTGCTTCTCTCTCTCTCTCTCTCTCTTCTCCTTTTCTACACGCTATTGCTAAAGAAGCAGACGAAGAAGACGCTAAGCTTTCGTGTGTAGCGGTATTCTATTTACTACTGCACATTGTCAGTGCACATATGTATGTATGTGTATGGATAAATGTTTTTATATATGTGTGTGTGTGTCGCAGTTTACTGTGCATTCCAGTGGGGGGTATTTAATATTCCAGTCGTGTGGATGCCGAAATGCGTTGACTTTGAACGCTTTTGACAGCACACACTGGAAGGCATTTTCGATATTGCTCAGAGTTGAATAGCACACACTGGAATAAGCACATATACATGCATACATACATACATATATATATATATATATACATTTTTGGTTATTAACAGCTGATAAGGGGCCTCTGAAAGTGACTAGCGCTTCAATTCAGAATCAAGCTGTTGGAATACGAAATTCAGTAATGACGATTTGGTTAAGTTAATTGAAATAAAAATTTGCGAAAATTTTAACTTTATATGCTTTAGAGACTAGTAAGATTAACATTAAATAGAAATTGTAGTTCCCTACTTATTTAATTAACTAATCTAATTAATCTAAATAATTAAATTGTCATTATTTATTATTTTTTTGTTTTATACAGTTTAATTAATTAAATAGGATTAAAATATAATTATTTTACTCTTTGATTTACTTTATTTCTAAAAATTCATTTTCAAAATTCTTAGCCAATTTAAAATTCGAAAAGTTAATTTTAGTTTTCAAGGAGCATTTACTGTATTCATTTATTATTATGTTTTCCAGTTCAAAAAGTATTAATGCTTTTCTTTACACACACATTTTAACGAATAAATGTCAAAAAAAACTTACAATTATCATTAATAACCAAAAAAAAAGCGTAAGCAAAACAAAAATAACAATAAAATATTTTCTGCACATTACACATGTTGCATATATATATATTTTTGTAAAGTAATAAAAATGGTTAATATATAAATCGATTCAAGGTCTTTTTACACACATTAACTTATTATTAATAATTATATGAATATTGTTGGCAACTTTAACACATTTACCTGAATTGGCAGCAAATTCGAACACAAATTACAAAAATGAGTTTTACACTTGTCAATTATTAACACTTTAAAAAAATTATATTTATAAAAAAATGATATCGAATAATAAATTAAAGATTTGTAGGCGACACTGGAAAATCGCACACACACATGGAACTGATATTCCCACGCACTTGGCAGTTAGGATATTATTTTTATTTTGCGTTGGACTAGACACACCAACTGGAATGGGAATTGGAAATTGGAGTTGGTAGTGTGCGAGTGTTGATTGGTCGGTTGGTTGTCGCGTGCTTTGCCTTTGCGCAGCGGCAGCGTTCTGAGTTCGTTTGTCGATTTGCGCTCGAATTTCAACAGCTTCAGCAACGGGCGACAACAAAAACAACAACAACGTAAATATGCTTCCGAGTCCCGTCTTATTTTTAAAATCGATGCGACGTCGTTTTCAGCTGCGACCGCTGCCACTGCCGCTGCTCTGCCTTCGAGCTGCTCTTCTGCTTCACTCGCTACGCATGCGCAGTGCGTCGACGTAGGCTTCGCCGTTGGCGTCGCTGCCTACATTCTTTTTGGCGTTGGAGATGCGCGCTGTGACTTTTTTGACGCTTCGATATAAAAGTGTGAACAGTAACAGTGTTGGAGCTTAAATTCACTGAAATAGTAAATATAATGTGGGTTGGATTAATGTGTGGTTAGTCTTAAGTCTAATGGGAATATTTAATTTTATATTTACATGATTTTTTTCAGATATCATTTTTATAAAATTAATTGATTGACTTCTACAATATCTGTTGTGAAATGAGTTTACGCAGCGATCACTGTTTAGTCGTTACAAGTAATTGGTAACTGTTAACTGGCGCATCTTTAGTTTGGCATGCAAAGGAATCTACGCATGCAGTGTTATTCTCTCTCTCTCCGTCTCTCTCTCGCTCGACGGTGCACTCTTTGCAGCAATTGCGTGGTGCGCTTTCAGCACTCTTCCGCATTTTTGCACTTGGCGCATTGCAAGCTGGTTTTCGGCTTTTCTCTTGAGTGCGTGCTTGTGCGTGTGTGTGTGCTTATGCTGTCAGTGTGTGAAATTGGTTTTCTGTCTCGCGCTAATTGTGGAGACTGTCAACAGATTAATCAACTGAGAATTGGAAAAGTGTGCACCAATATTTATTTACTCGCTTACATGCTGCGCATGCCAAAAGGGCTAGCCAAGCAGAGAGAGCGAGTCCGAGATAGAGGAGCAACATAGCAGTGGCGCCATCTAAAGGGGACAGAAATTGACTCAATGGCAGTTAATAAAACTTTTTGAAATGTACCCAAATATAATAAAATAAATAAAATAAATAAATATAAAATAAATGCGAAAGGAGTATCCCAAATTCCCAAAAATTTAAGAACTAAACTGTTAATAATTTTTCTATTTTAGAATTACCCTCCCCTCCTCCACCACTGCTGTAATCTATTTTAGACTTGTCGCCTAAGCCGATTTTGATTTATGTCGTCCACTTTGAGTGCTGAATATGAAATCAATAGGTCGATTCTTGAGTATTTCGCTTTACAAATTGAAATCGTGACTTGAAGCTTTAGATAAGCCCAAATGAGCCAAAAACTATTAAGGTAATTGGCTACACACACAAACTTACAAACACACACACACACACTAATAGAACCAGAACTAGAACCGCAAAAAAGAAAAGTTCAATGAACTTTCACAGAACAGCATTTCAAAGTGCCCGCCACTTGTATAACACAGTAGAACAGTGTGTGCTATGCAAATGCATGGGTAGCACTGTTCAGGCAGCTGCTGCCAAATGCTCTCGAGTGCGCAGGACATGCAAACTGCGAACAGACTTAACAGCATGTCAATAACAGCGTCAGAGAGCAACAGAGTAATCGCTCTGCGAGAGAGTAACTGTGTCTAACAGCAAGTTAAATACAAGCGTTCCTGTAAGTTATTAATTGATGACTAACCAGTTAGTCGCATTGGCAACGGCTGCGAGTACGACTTGCTCCTTGCCGGACGTCGGGCGCATGTTTTGCCTGGCAAAATATGCGAAAAACACGTAAAAAGCGAAAGTGCAAATTTGGCGATTTGCTAGAGATTTGCCGGCGAATTTATGCGCAACGAATCGAATCGAAGCTCGCAATTAACGACGGCTAATGCCACACACTTGACTTCACACACACACACACACCCACTCACATTGCATTGCAGCACTTAAGCTTCAAGCAGGCATTACGCATTCGCCGCGTTGACTCACAAAGTGTCAAAATAAAAAGAAAATCTAAAATTAATAAATAAAAAAGATGAATATAGAATATGGAAAATAGAATTTAGAATATAGAAAATAGAAAATAAAATAATGAAACCGGAACTGGAGTCATAATTAAATTCTTTGTCGGTTCTAGAACCAAGTTTTATATATTTTAAGAATTAATTTCGGGGAATCTATATTTTGGTTCATAACGGAATCGAATTCCGCACATTTGGAAACAATTCTTAAGCTTTACACCTTACAAACGAGAACCGGAACCGATATACAATTTGATTTTTTATTTGATTATTTAATTTCAACATGATTTTTTTTTTTAATTAGTTTTTTTTGTATTTTTCGCCAGAGTATAAGAAAAAATCAGCTTAAGCTTAGCATTAGATAAAAGGCGCTGTGGTTTTGTGAAGAGGGGGAGAGGGGTCAAAAGAGCGTGTGTGTGTGGGTGTGGACAGTGGGCGGAGGGGAAGGGGAGGCTTGGAGACGAGAAGGCATAATTCACTGGCAATTTACACGCTTTTCCGCAAGTAATTTAATTTTAAATATGCGCCTATTTTTTTGTTGTTCCACTTTTGTTTTTGTTTTAATTTTTTCATGTTGTTCTGGGCGTGGCAGACGTTGTCTAATGTGAGGGGTGTGTGTGAGTGTGTGTGTGAGTGTGTGTGTGTGTGTGTGGGTGTGTTTGTGGGCCTGTGTGCATTTTTTAAGTGTCATTAACACAGCAAAGCGACCGCAAAAAAGCGCAAAAGCATCTCCAACTAAATAATACACATACCTTTGCACAACCCCCACATTTCAACTGTGTGTGTGTGTGTGTGTTTCCTGTGTATGTGGCAACAACAAAAATGGCAGCAAACTAACAGCTTGGCTAAAGTAAAACTGAAAAAAAAGGCTGCATTTAATGTCATCTAAACTAAGGCAGAATAACTAAGAGCCAAAAACACACAACACACACACACACACACACACACACGAATGCACACACTTAGAGTGTGGGTGCGCTGTACTTAAATGCAACAAAACATGCTTAAAACAAAAAACTAAACATTCATTAAAAGCAACAAAAAAGAAACAACAACAAAAATACTAACAAAATGTCAAGTTTTAGAAATTAAAAAAATTAAAAAATTATTATAATTCGCTTTGAAACACAACAAAGTTTGGTTCCAGTTCCTGTTCCAGTTCCAGTTCCTGTTGCGGAACATAAAGTGTTAAGCATATTTTTAAAGAAACATTTTTCTTCACTTTGTTTTTTAATTGCTTCCAACTCAGTTTGTAATTTGTTGTCGAATTTGCTGCTAAATCAGGTAAATTTCGAATTTTAAGTGACATGCAAAACACTTAAAGAATAAATAAAATCAAATAAAATATGCATGTGTGTGTGTGTGTGTGGAAAGATTTTGAAACGTTTTAAATTGAAAACTTGTAATAAAATTTGAAATAAAAATTGCGTTGCTTATTATTGGTTTTTCGACCTTTGTCAAAATTTTGTTTATCTTCCGACTTGTTTCGAGTGCTCAACTTTTTTCGAGTGCTTTTGTGTGTGTGTGTGTAGGTGTGTGTTGTGTGTGTTGTGTGTGTTTTACAGCTAAAATGCTGATACATATTGCAACCTATTTAGATATGCAAAAGGGTTTCGTCCTGCAGCCCTGTCCTGTCCCAGTCAAGCTAGCTAAATTGGGACACACTGTCACACACACACACACACACACACACACGCACACACACACTCACACACACACAACACGCATACACTCAGAAAAAAAGAGAGTGATTGCCGGCACTGGCTAATTGGCAATCTGGAGCAAAAAAATCTAGACTAGAGACAAACACAATTCAGCTTTTGGTACACTGGGAACCAAAAGTCTTTTTCTCTATTTTTTTTATTTATTTAAATTATTATTGTTCAGGAATAAGAACCACAAAAAATATAGTTTAAATGCCTGAAATAGTAAATTTTCCATTTGCAAATTGCACGCATTAATTTTCAATTTATCAATTTCAAAAAATTATCTTTGTTTTCTGTGAAACTTTATTTTTATAATTGTTAATTTAATTTTTATTGTTTTTGCACAGCAAAGCGACACAAATATGACCAAAACCAAGCATTAAAAATTCAATTTAATGCATAATTTAATTATTGATTTATTTTACCATAATTTACTATAGTTTTTTGTGCCCGGCAAAAACAAGTTATTTGTATTAAATTGCATATCTATAATTAAAAAAGATGTTATTAAAAATATTTAAAACGATTCTCAAAATAAACTTTGGATAGGTTTTTTTTTTTATTAAGCATAAAAATTGATTTACAAAATTATTACTTAAGTTTTAATAATGTTTTCGTTGATCCGATTTTTTGCAACTGTGCCCCAAAATGGGAAAAACCCCGTTTGATGACCTTTGATGACCTTTCAGCCATGTGACAAAATCCATTCAAAACTAACTGCGAAAGCGCAGCTGTTGCACCTATTTTCACAACGCTATATATATATATATATATATATATATAAATATGTGTATATATATTTTATGATACACGTATATGATTTGAAAAGTAACCCCATTTGTTTTGGGCTCATGGAAACTTATAGGTTCAGGCACCTCGCCAAAAAGCCAAGTCCATAAAAAACCTTGCAGGGCGTCCCATTATTAATAATTCCACGACTTTTGTTGTTGTTTTTGTTGTTGTTGTTGTTGCTTTTTCTTAATTTTTTATTCATTTTGGAGTTGAAAAATATTGTAAATGGAAAGTGTTTGTGGACATAACCGACTGCATTATACTCTGTTTTTAGCAGAAAAGTGACTTTCCATTTGGCCTCAACGATGCGGAGAGTGGGCGTGGCTCTCTCTATTTCCGTTTCCGGTAAAGGTTCATATACAGAGAGAGATTGTAGATTGATTCGAAATTGGCTTTTGGCAATTGTTAAAAAAAAAAAATATTGAAACGAGATTTGAAATAAAATTGCAATCGCTCTGTCAGTCAGAAAAATATTTTTGTTTACGCATATTTTTTTGCAAATATACAAAGTAAAATTCTAGTTTTATATTTTTTGAATAAAAAAAAAATTGTAATAAGATTTAACTAAACATATCTATTATATTTGATATATATATGTATATATTTTTTTTATAAATTATATAATAATATCTGTGCTGAATTGAGACAAGGGAAACCCTGGTTATTCCGTATTAGAAATATACTTTCTGGAAAAATAATTAATTATTGTTATTAATTAACTATTAATTATTAAAAAAAAATGTTGAGTTTAATATTCATAGTTATGCTATGAAATGATTTAATTAAATAATATTTGCCACTCAATATACACGTTTTGGTCTTCGTTTACAGATCATCAAATGGAGCAAATCAAATTCGAATAAGTTTAGATTTAATGTGCAAATCGTTTACGCATTTTTGTGACTCGATAAAATGGCAAATGATGATCCGCAGATAGACAAAAGAACCAACAAGACTTTCCATCATAAAAACATGGGCATAAAACTGTCATAAGCCAGGTTAAGATTTAGATAGGCCTGGTCAAAAACCAGACCACATTTAATAGACTCGACGATCGTTAAAAAGTTGCAATCAAAAATTCAAAAATTCAGAAATTCCAAAATTTACAAATTACCAATTTCTGTCTGCATAATTATGGCGCTGATTATTTTTATAGTTGATTGAATTCAATTTTCATATGAATTTATTTTGTTTGTTTTTTTTTTTTAAATATTCTATGTCTATTTTTTATTAGCTGTTGTCGATGGTGACTGGGGGGAGTGGAGGGGGAGTGCTATAAACCTTGTTCTTTGCCTCTTCCCGTTTCGATCACCCCCTTTTTAATAAAACTAGATCATTGTTGTCAGCAAATAATCGATTAATCGCATTTCGTATACCCTGTAAACATGAATTGAAGTATATTAACTTAATTTAAAAATATATATATATATTTATATAATCGATATATGTCAAGAAATTACTGGAATACTAAAACTGCAACAGTTATGCATAAAATTCAAGAATCGATATTATTGGTCTATCCATATTTAGTTAAAGATCGTAGAAAATTCATAACTGAAATCAAACTGAAATTAAAGTACGATTCAGCTAGATAAAATTAATATTTTTGACTTTATGTAATTAACTTTTAATTATTTGAGTCTGTTCATTTAAGCAATCTCCGATTTTATAGATTTTATTTATTTATTTATATATTTCTGATTTAGTTATTTGCTAATTAAATTAGAGCTAAAAAAGCATTTGCAGTTAATTGACTGCAGGGTATTTCTGAGTCGAGCATGTTTATAATGGGCATGTAATAATTTCGTATATCGATTTTTGACAATCTGTATTTTTTTCCCCCTCTTCTTTCGAAAGCCCGAAGGCAAATAAATAACTGAAAAACACATTGTTTTTTGTTCGTGATTCTGAAATTGAAATTGTTGTTGTTTGTTGTTGTTGTTGTTGTTTTTGTTGCTTTTGTTGTTTTTGTTGTTGAACATTGTTTTGATTTGCCGCTGTTTTGGCAGCGCATTCAACTCTCTCGATTTGATCTATAGTATGATAAATGATATTTGGATTCATAATGCATCTATATACAATAGATATATATATTTATATAGATATATATATATATGTATATATATATATATATATATATATATATGAGTAGGTTGGCTCTGTTCCCTGTCGCAGCGTTTGATTGAGTAGAATTATATTGAACAGGATTCGTTTTGGATGAGCTAATCTATGTGATATATGTATGAATATATATCTATATATATATATATATATATATATATATATGCATATCGAATTGAACTGACTAGTCATTTGTGGACTTATTCATTCATATTGTGAATAGTCATAATGCTTATTGCAATTAGCAAATTCTTTTTTTGTCTTGTGTTTTGTTGTGTGGCAATCGAATAATACACTGATAAAAAAAATATATATATATATGCTTAGAATGCCCTGGTTGAGAAAGCGCGACTGGGAGATACTTTAAGCCCAAGTGTTCAGTTTACATAGCTTTAGAAAATGTATATAAAAAATAACAAACTAAAAAATCCAATAAAAAATTGCGAAAATTAAAAAGTTTTTCTACTTTTTAGAAATAATTTAAATCGCCCAAATTGAATTTTTTCTATTTAGAAAACTTTTTGCTTAATAGGAAAATCAACTCGCTGGATTAAAATTAAATATTTATCTGCTAAGTTTTGGAAAAATTCAACTTAATAATAAAGTTTGAAAAAATAGTCACAATCAGATTTTCTAGAAATGTTCTCTCTGAATTTTGAGTTTTATTTAAATTTAGGCTAATTTTTGTTAGTATTTTCTATGTATGTGTTGTATGTATATATGTATATATGTTTTATACGAGATATATGTATATAAAGGGCAAAGCTGCTGCAATAGTTAAACAACCCCAAAGTGCAAAATGGCCAATTAGGCAAAAGGATTTTGGTTCTTTTTTTTAATTTATTTTTTAATTTTTGTTGCATGTGAATGAACCCGTGAATTATTCAAATCCATAAATGACGAGTATTATTGGCAAAATTAATGAATTGTTTACTTGTGCATCTTTCGACACGCAAAAATTGTTTTTGAAGAGTTAAATAAAAAAGATCAATAAAAAAGCGAAGTAAAAAATCACTAATGAGCCAAAACAACAACAAAACGAGTGAAATAAAAATGTATAAAAAAGGTGATCGTAAAGAGGGGAGAAGGGGTGTGGAAGGGCGTGGATAACTGTTTTTGAAAGTAGTAATTATAAATTAGAAAAATTTATTCTGTATTTCTAGACCAGCTTGGAATTTACAGGCACACATTTTGTTTTTTAGCGTAATCAGCAAATAATGAAAAATGAATTGATTATTTTAATAATTTAAATTTTTGTTTTGAAATTATTTATTATACTCATTCAAATGCCGCCAGCCTCAAGCTTAATAACTCTCCATTCGTCTCTCTCCACAGCGAGCTTTTAGTTGGTACATAAACCATAGCTTAAAAGCTCCTATAAAAGCCGAAAAATGTTGCCAACGTTGCCAACAGATGGCGCATTCTATGCACATTTCGCATTAATTATAAATTGTTGAAATTGTGAAGAGTGTTTTAAAATTATTATTATTATTAATTATGTTATTAAATTTACAAATGTATACATTGGATTTTTATACCAAAAAAAAAGGAGATGTTTTTTCTTCAACGAGACGTTTTAACCAAGCAAGAAGAATTTGAAGAAGATTTAATTATAAAAGGAAAAAATAAGACACACTGTAAAAAAAACACCATATTATTCAAATAAATCACCATTTGAAATTTTCTGATGATGCATTTTTTAAAAGTTGTAATTTTCAAAACTAAAACTAATATGTAAAAAAAAAAACAGAAATACAAGAATCACCAAATTATCAAGCCAATGAATAAATTTTGAAAAGTAAATTTAAAAAAAAAAAAATTTATTTAAATTTTCACACACAATGAAGATATTCAAAATTTACCTTAATATTTGTGCATTGCCAAAAAAAAAAATTGCAATCGATATCTGAATCTGTATTCACATCTGCATCGGTTAAATGCGTATCAAATTATAATATGAAAATGTTCAAAAATTCTGCCATGAACCCAATTTAAATGGGTAAAATGGGTATATTGGTTACGAGCTGAACGAAGCATCTCTGACCCCATAAATTATATATTCTTGCTCAGGATCAACACGCGGATCTCAGAGATTGTTGGTGATAGAGACTTGAAGTTTGGTTATTTTGATTTAATCGATAGCTGCCTCTGTTAATCGATAATCGATATATTTCAATAACAATAAATGCCACAATATCACAATTAAAACATGATATATATATTTATGCATATTATGAATCAACTAGCTGAATTTCTTTAAGTTTGGATAAGAAATACCCAAGTTATAGTAAAAATATTTTCTCATATTGATTCCATTTCTGTATGCATAAATATGCCAGGGCAAGTGTGAGAAAGAGATGGCATGATAGTCAAAGCGAGTGCAGAAACCATTTACCTACAATTTCGAGTACGTATGTATGTGTGTATGTATGTCTGTATGTATCTGCAAGTGTTTTTAGCCAGATACTTTGGGATCAGTTTTGGGGCTTGTGAATAAAATTCGTTTTTTACTCTTCACTGCCAATTTTTGCTATAAGAAATGAGTTAGCTTATCATATTTGAGCGGTTTTTAATGGGAAATTTGCAAATAAAATTGGAATTAATTTAACAGCGGTGTTTAGGGTATTTCAAAGTCCGGCTCACTCGACTGCAGCATTCTTATTTGGATTTATTTGTTTTTATTTTCAATATCTGTTTGAATTTGAAAAAGTGCTGATAGGGATGACAACAGGAGGTAAGAGGCAAGTGAGAAGGGGGGGGGGGTGTGGTGGGGGCAGGATGGAGACCAGTGCCAGCTGCATTGATTGCCATGCAAAAGGAAATTCGATAGCCGGTAACGGTAACGAAGGTAACAGCCCATCATCAGCTAGAAAACAACTAGATGTCTTACTGTCTCCACACCCATCTCTACCCTCCCCTCCCATCTTCACGCTGCGTGTGGTTGTCGCTTTCCTGTGCATGGATACCCTGTGCCAATTGTAATAAAATCGATAACTCTAGCAATTCCATATATACGTTAAAATATGTAACAAGACAAATATAAATAAAATAGCAACACACTTAAATATTGCATAATCATAAAATATATGCGCTTAATATGCTATAATCAATTTCGATAAATATCGATGTTTTTGTAGTTTAGTAGTAGTAGCAGATTCTCCTAATGTCCGATTATTGATAACTTTCCGGCATTTGTCCTATTGTTTTTGAAACAGACTTAATAACAATGATAAGTTTAGCGGCCTTTTTGAAAAGAATCATTGCTTAACCTGCCCACAAAGTCGATATATATCGATTTGCTAGCCGTTTCAAGCAAATCTCATAGTCAGAAGATCTGAAACCAAGCAATTTTGAAGGTGAACTTTTATAATTAAGCTAAAGCTTAACTTGTTGAGATCAAGTGTTTTTATATCGATAATCGATAACTGTTACAAATCGAAGCTTCGTTTATTGATTCGATTTCAAGGAATATGAGTGCCATAATTCGATTTTGCATGAACTAGTAATATTGGTTCCTAAATCCTTAAGGAATGTTGAATTGCAGTTCTAAAATTAAAATGCAACATTTTATTATTTACTCCTAAGCATAGGGTATCTCGTAGTCGATCACTCTCGATTGAAACATATTGATTTGCATCTTGTTTTGCACATTTTTCGCTCTTTTTGCCTGTAGACGACTCCAATTGAATTATGCGGCTGACGCGCAAGCAGAGTACCCCCCACATGCTCCACAGACCCCCAACAGCCGTAACACCCCTAACAGCCAAAGAAATCGCCCTACCCCCTTCCCCCCAACACCCCCTTAACTAGAGTGAGTGGAGGACCTGGCTTAGTTGTGCTCCGCAACGTCTGCTCAAATAAGTTTCTTCACTCGTCTGGAATGGTATCTGGTATGGGTTCTGGGTTCTGGGCTCTGGGTTCCATGTTGGGGTTTGGGTTTTTGGGTTCTAGTCTGGTCTGCTTTTTCGGGATTATGGTCTGGTCTGGACGGGTGTGGTTTTTCTGTTTCTGTTTCTTGGCGCGCACACATTTATTTAAACTTTGATTTACATAAATTGGCATAGATTTTGCATTTTGCCCAAACAGGATGAGGATGGAAATGAAATTTAGGAGTGCGATACGCTCTGGGATGTGGATGATGTGGATGATGAGGATGATGAGGATGATGATGATGGCGACGATGATTTGTAGCCGGACCTGCACTAATTTATAGATAAGCCCAGCCATGCTGATTATATACCCTACCCAAAAAACGAGTTCTGCGAGTAGAAAAACTGATTGCTTTTGCGACAGCTTTTTTTTGTTTTTTTTTTATATATATTTGCAATCTGATTCGACTTTGACTTTGACATATGTTTTGCTTCTGGCAAAGATCCAAATATATTCAAAAATAATGTTTTAAAAATTTTCCATAAGATTAATATGTCTAAATTAGTTTTTTCTGATTTTTCCCAATTCCCAATTTTAATCAAAGAAATATTAAATGTATAATTTATTTTTATCTTTTCTTTAATTTGTTTAATCTAAATTTAAATAAAAAAAATAATTACTGTCAATCGTTACAAACTTGACGAAAAGTTTTGAATTCCCTCTGCTCGGGCTTAAAAATGTAAAATGGCTGAGCAGCGGATGGCGGAAATCCCATCTATGGCTAACAGCCCCTCTCCCCCCCCGCGTAGGATGTGTCGAGAATGGACTGTGACAATTTCTTGGCACGCGCTCAAATTTCTATTTTTTTTTTTGTTTTTTGTTTTTTGTCTTTTGCTTTTTGTTGAGCAAGTGCAAATATGTAAAAATAAAAATTGGAATAAATAATAATTGTTGAATTAAGTAAAGGCAAAAGCAATATACCCTGTAGCTATTTTAAATTTAAAATTTAGATAAGCTACTCGATTATAATTTAGTAATAATAATAAATACTTTATCTTCATAATATATTTAAGTTTGTTTAATTTTTAAAGATAACTAGAAACCAAAGCGCAAACTCTTTTTTATTTTCAAATCTACAATTATAATAAATCAAATGACTTTTTTTTTGAATATTATTTAAAGTATTAACTCAAACTTTGCATGCTTAAATATGCCTAGCAATTAACTTAAAATAATTTAAGTTTACTTCTAAAAAATATGAATATTAATAATTAAAATATTAAAATTACTAATGTATCAGCGAAAATTTAAATAAATCCTATAAATTATTTGTGAAATTTTTGATGTCAACATTTCATCTTTTTTGCATTAAGTGAACATTTTTTATTCCATCTCGGAGTCGCCCCATTCTGGCCTGGTCTGGTTGGCTCTGCTCTGCTCTGCCCGTGGTCCACTTCAGTGCGGGCATTTCATCCGTTTTTAGCCATGTCAGTCGCGTCCTTGCGGCTCACACACTTAGTTGTAAGCCGTTGTTAACTGTTTCGCATAAATGTTGCCACTTTGCGTTTCAGTTTTATCTGTTTTATCTGCTGAATATGGAGGGGAGAGAGAGAGAGGGAGTCTACTCAAATGATCTGAGACATATTGGCCAAACCAGAAATTTACTTTCTTTTTTGCTGGCTGTTTAATATTTTAGGATTTATCTAAATGTTTTTATCGATTTAAAGAATACTTCAAAAAATTGATAAGATCTGGTTTTAAGTAATACACAAATGTAAAATTAAAAATTGAAGATTTGAAAGAATTCTCGATTTTATCACCATCAAATATACGATATATATATATATATCTACTATACTCGTATATATAATATACTCGTATATATAATCTACTAATAAATATACTTTATGGAATATTAATAATATATTAATATATATATAAATTGAGACCAGCTGCTCGAACTTTTATAAACGGTTTCAAATTAACTTTTAGTAAATTTTTTGTTTAGAATTTGATGTGCTCATTTTGAGTAAATTTCTCAAATACCAAAAAAGCTTAACGGAAATTGCAAAAACTTGATTTGAGCTCAATTGAAATTGCCATCTGTGAAGCTGCCTATTTCCCTTTCTCACTCTCTCTTCTTTTCTCTCTCCCTCTGTCTCCCTCGCTCTGTCTACATTTGAGGCAATATTGTTGTTGTTGTTGTTGTCAACACACCAACATCATCATCATCATAATCATCATTATCATCGCCATAAGCATGCAAAAATGTTGCTTCGTTTTCGCCAAAAATTTGTTTACTTTGAGGTGTTTTTGCCCAGTTGTTGCTGTTGCTGCTGCTGCTGTTGCTGATGTTGCTGATGTTGCTGATGTTGCTGCTGCTGATTTGATTTGCCACTTCTTTACTGCCCAGCCAATTTGAATGCACATGCATCGATGCAAGGGCTGTGGCTGTGGCTGTGGCTGTGGCAAGTGAGGTGAAATTGCATGCACCAATGGGTCAATCAGCAACAGTTGCTGGTGCTGTTGCTGTTGCTGCTGCTTCTGCTGCTTCTGTTGCATCAACATGCTGTTGCCATATGCAAATCTGTCTGTTCCCTTTGGGCTAAGCAATTTATGCGTGTGTCTCTAATTTTAATGCAATCACGGCCAGAATGTTGTCATTGGCCAGCTATGCCAAGAGCCAAAATTCGATTAGGCCAGCCACAAATTTGGTTCTCTGACATCGGCCAAATAATCAACAGCCAAATTGAGTTCTACGATGTTCCATATATATATATATATAGAAAGCTGAAGGAACAATTTTTGTTTTACTTTTTGCTGCATTGACGAATTCACAACATTCTGTTTTTTTCAAGATTCATAAAGTATTTTGCAAATTCCGGATTAAATTTTTTTTTTTTTTATTTTTTTTTATTTATTGAAAATTGGCAGAGAAGTGGTTCTTATATATTGCTTAATACTTTTACAAGTCATTTTGCAAGGCAAATAAAAATTAGCCGATTAGTTTTTTTTATTGCAATCATGCGAAATGTACAGTGGACTCCAGCTAAGAAGGTCACAAGCTATTAAGAAAAATATGTGTATAAGTTGTAAGCGTATTTTGTTTTTTTTTTTAGTTCTGATGTGGCTTACATATTTATGCTGGTTTATTATAAATAATATAATATATATATTCTGGCTATAAAAATACATATATACATAAATACAAATAAATTAAGGTGCTTAAATAAACATAATATTTGCACACACCTGTCAAGTCTCAGGTTAAGAAGAAATGCCAAAAAAAAAAAATATATATATATATATATATATATATATATATGACGCTCAATTAGACGAAGAAGTTGCACAATTTGTTGATTTTGAAGTATCGAGTATCGTTTTTGTGAGTTGAGTTGTTTGTCTGTGGAATGGATAAGTGCGTATTTTGCAATCAATATCCTTGAAACTGAGCGGCCCTTGCCAAGGCACGCAACAAGCAGCAACGGGGACGAGGAGGAGCAGGGAGCGAGGAGCAAGGAGCGATTACCATTTCGAGCCATTACTGTGCCCGGGCAGGTTCAACGTTTTTCCAATGGCAAGTGACTTTTCGTGCAAGGACCGCTTAAGGATCTTTGCCCACCACTTAATGTCCTTCCTCTCACATGCACAGCAAAATAAAAAACAAAAATAATATTGAAAAAAAAACGCCTGAAACCAAAAGCAGAAAACAAAAAAAAAACAACAACGATAAATATGAAACAAAAGGAGCGCAAAATGTAAACAGACTGGAGCCATGTGGGCGACCCTGTATACCCTGTACGCAACGATTAGGGGTATGCAAGGCAGTAAGCGAAAGTGGCTACATATTTATCTACTTTTTTTTATACTTATAAATAGCAATTTTCAAGCACTTGAACAATTTTGACTTCAAAGTTTTTACAGGGTGTGCTTTAGTCTATCATTGGAAATAACTATGGGCTATCAAAGTTGACTATGGACTTACTTTAATACCCTTCGACCGATTAAAAAATGTCAGATTTTAATTTGCTATAATTTAGCTTAATTCATATGGCAAATGCTCGATTGTTTTTTTTTTTTTTTTTTTTTTTTATATGTTTGATATATTTATATATATGTTGCACAGGGTATTTCGTAGTCTGTGATTTGATTAAGGTTTTTGGCTGTTTTCTTTGTGGCTGGCTGCTGCCGGCAACACATTGCCGTTAATTTGGGGCGCTGCTTTTAACTGCTTAAATTGATACAATTAAGTGCCTTTTGGGCTTGTTTATTTGCATTTCCATTCGCAATCGTTTTCGTATTTTCTGTGCCTCTTTTTCCCTTTTTTTTTTTACCTCTCTTCCATTTTTGTTCCTTTGTGTTCGTCCTTATTCATGTGCCAGGGATAACAATAAGTGAAGTGTTTGCCCTCTTAGGCCTCCAATATATATACCCTACCCTGTTGGGCAAATGGGGTATAATCCAGCTGAAGGATAACAATTCCGTTTCCTTAAGAAATATATATTCTTGATCCGCATTAGCAGTAGAGTCGATCTAGCCGTCTGTCCGTCTGTGTGGCTCTCTCTCTTTTTTTTCCATTTATCGATAACTTTTTTTTTTTTTAATTATATATATTTTTCGAATTTAAAGTGTTTCCTATTTAAGATCTTTCTTCTTACTTATATAGTTTATATACAGTTTGCATATATATATATATATATATAGCTGACATATATTTGTTATTGTTTGGGCCAGATCCGTTTGCCTTAATGATAATTGATTTATGCGACATGGCGCTGGCAGTGGCACCACGTGGTGACTCCACGTTTGGTGAATCCCAAAAATCTGCCTGCTGTGCAAATTTGCGGCGCAGTGGCCGGAAACAGAAGCGCGTGTCGATTTTCACACAGGCAAATCAAATTTAAATTGATAAACTCATTTCTTGCATGCAACAAAAGGGATTTGCTCCCAAAGGACTCATCGGGACAGATGGTTGCAAGTGGGGCAGGCAGCAGTTGTTAAAGGCTTAAAGAAACCCACAAATTGCAACAGATGCAAATCAAATTTGAGTTTTAACTCATTTGTCGACCTCCTCTTCCCCTCTCTCTTTCAATCCAATGCTTTCGATCTCTTTAGAAATTTCTTTGGGGGTAGCCAAAATATTCCGCCTTTTGATGGAGATTTTTAGTAATCTGAGATTCCTAGAAACCTTTTTTTTTTGGGGGCGTGGTCAAAAATTGTGAAAAGATATTTTTATTATGTGACGAAACCCAAAAAGCAAAAAATTTACAACATGCTCATCAATTTTTGAATTCCTTGCTGAGCAAATGTATTATTTTATCAAATTATTTATTTTTGATAACTTTTCTTTTTATATTTGTCACAAATTTCTCAAAGTGAGCTCCAGTTGCGCCCAATAGGATTCCAATGGGATGTGGCCCCGTCTGAACGCTGAAGATTCATCAACGCCTGAACAAGCTGGTAAGACAGAGTGCTCAACTGTGGCACCTGATTGATGCAACATCCTAATTGCTACGACATCCTGTTGATCTTTGCCTTCGGGTGATCTCGGACAAACCGCTTGAAAGGCTTAGGTTTGGGCACTGGGAACACATTCAGCAGATGTTGGCAGCTGCTGTTCTGCACGCGTTCTTTACGTGATCCATAAAGAATGATGACTGCCACAGGGGCAGGGGCAGGGGCTTGTCAATATTTCTGCTTACAACTGGACATATCGTGGGGCGTCCTCGACATTGTCGTGTGGCAAGAAATCCTTGTACTGGCACACCTCCATTAGGTGCACGCCTGCGCCACTTGCAACAGCTAATTCCCGAATTCCCAACAATTGGTAAGTGCATCTGTCCAAGGAGACAATTGTAGCATGCCACAGATCGAGTGGGACTCTCTTCTTGGTTCCCATTTCACAGTTGACATTTCGCTGTTGAAATGTTTTTGAAAATACAAATTTATTTTTGTCTGTTTCTCTTCTGGCTTTTTCAATTTGCAATTATCAATTTTATCGATTTCCTCCAATTTTCCAATTTTACAAAATTAGCTTGTCTCACAAAAAATTGCAACTGCAGAGTTGTTTTTTGTTTATTTTATTTCATTTGTTTATTTGCACTTAATTTAAGAAAACTATTACCAGAAATATTTCATAAAATTGATTTTTTTTTTTTTTATTGAAGAAGTGCAAAATTAATTCGTTAAGGATAAAATAAGTTTTTAGTTATTTGTTGCATAGAAATAAATGTTTGATTTCAATTCTGATTTTCAAAGTTAACATTTCAATAATCGAGTTTGACTATATATATATATAGTCTTATCCTTTATCCTTTGTAAACAGTTTACTTCGAGTTTGGAGTTTATATAAATGTTTTACTGCATCAATTTAAATTCACTTCACATTGGATCCAGATTTTAGGCACCACTGTGCGTGTGCAACTTCTTTTTTATCTTCTTCTTGGGCTGTTGCTGTTGCTGTTGCTCCTGCTGCTGCTGTTGCTGCTGCTGCTGCTGCTGCTGTTGCTGCTGCTGCTGCTGCTGCTGTTGCTGTTGCTGATGTTGTTGCTGCTGTTGCTGCTGTTGCTGCTGCTGCTGTTGCGGCGTTGAAGCTTTTGGTAACCCGCTGTTTGGTATATGGCAGCATTATAGAATGCTGCTGCTGCTGCTGTTGTTGTTGTTGTTGATATTTTTATTGTTGTTGTTGTTGTTGGGGCAAATACATTAGTGAAATGTAACAAAAGCGACTGGCAAACGTTTCTCTGAATTGAATGAAACGTTTGCTATTAGACAGGCCAAAAGCAGCAGCAGCTACAACAATAACAACCACAAAGCTGAAACTGTAATTGTTGCAGGAACAATAGCAACCAAAATGGGAACAAAGGTTATAATGCAAACTGTTCAAAATGTGGAAACTGAGCGGAAACTCAGAAAATGGGGGAGTTCAATCCAAGCACACAATGGAGACATAGAGAGAGAGAGAGAGAGAGAGAGAGAGATAGAGAGAGAGAGAGGAAGAGAGAGAGATAGAGAGGAAGAGAAGTTACAAATCGTAGAAAGTGAATAATAGTCGAGAGTGATAAACAAGAAAAATATCCTTTAACAGATAAGAATAAATAATAAATATTAAATGTAGAAATTTATATGGAATATATGAATTCTTGGAATAACTTTTGGTAGATCTCGCAGCGCAAGATTTAATTTAATAAATTAATTATTAATTATGATTAATTATTTAATTACTAATGATATCTAATTAATTAATTATTAATTATAATTAATTAATTAACCATTAATTATAATTAATTAATTAATTATTAATTATAATTAATTAATTAATTATTAATTATAATTAATTAATTAATTATTAATTTTAATTTTTAATTAATTAATTAGAGATCATTAGAGATTGTGGATAACTTGTCAATAAAACTAATAATAAAATTTAATTATTTGCATTTGTCTTCTGATTTATGTTCCCTTTCCTTTTTAGACTTTATCTTTGTCTCTGTCTCTGTCTCTCTCTCTGTATCTCTCCCTCTCTCTGCATATTTTTTATATATTTTTAATTTGTTGTTCAAGAAGCTTTTCTTTTTCTTTTTTGTAGCTCTTCCTTAAACGCTTTTCCATCTCTTAGCTATAATTTAACTCCTCCTTTTCTATATCTTCTAGAGTTTTACTTCCCTCTCGCTCTCTCTCTATCTCTGTCTCCTTCGCTGTCTCTTTCTCTATCCCTCCTGTAAACGCGTTCTCATCTCTCAGCCATATTCACTCCGCACATTCATTTCAATTTTAATTTACAATTATTGGTCGGTTGTTTGTTTATTTGCTCGTGTTTTTTGTTTTTGTTTTTTTTTTTTATCAGGTTTTTGGGGTTTGAGCTGGGTTATTTTTTTTGCTTGGGATTTCGGTTTCGGTTTCGGTTTATGTTTGGGTTTTGGTTTGGTTGAGGTTCGCTTAATAGCGGAATACGTAATGCCAGCTGAAAGGGGCCGACGAAGAAAATGTTGGGCTCAAAGGATTCATGACCCAACTGGGCGAGCACTTCGTGCCAGCTGGCAATAAAAAGGGGGGGGGGGAGGGGGAAGGGGCACAGGTCCCATCAAGTACATGACCTATCCAAAATGAAAACAAAACTGAAACAAGAAAAAAAAAACATAACAAAAACAGACGAAAACCAAAAGCAACAACATTTTCACATTTTCAAAGTGGATGCTGGAAGGGCATTGGAATTGGGCATTGGGCACTGGGCATTGGGCATTGGGCAGTGACCCGTTCTTGTGTTTTTTAACAAACATATCATTGATATTTGTGCTGGGCATTTGCCGTGTTTTATCTTTTTGTTCTTGTTGTTGCTTGTTAATGAAACTTTTGGCCAGTTTTTGTTATTTTGTTATTTTGTTATTTTATTTGTTTTTTTTTTTTGTTGGGCTTGTTGGGCAAACGACATTGAAACTTACGAGTGAGGCCTTCAATTTCAGGCTTTGAAGCGATAGCAAATCTGTTTTTCAGGGGTCGCTTTTTAGTGTTTTTGTTTTGGGTATTGGCTTAAATGTGGACACGTTCAATGGGCTTTCAATTGTTAAAGCCCCTCGCCCCTCGCCAAAGGTAAACAAATTAAGTAATTTATGGCAATAAGCGTATTCGCAGCAAATTACCAATTTTGCCAGATGGCAGCAGAACATTTCAGGATTTATTTCATTTTATTTGTTTTTAATTACATTTGACATGACAATGATTTAGGTCAGAGCCATGCCCTTGGGCTTATCAATACACGTGGAAATATTAGACATCCTGTAAATAATAAAACGAAAACAATATTTAATTATTTATTTTCAATTTAGCTGCTTTACTCTTTGCACTTTAAAGTCCAAATTGTTCATCATTTATTTAAGCTATATGCACAATAATTATATTTTATATTGATAACCTTTAGGTACAAAAATATATATTTAATTTTTTATATTTTTCCATAAGCATTTTCAGCTCTTGCTATGAAAAATTTCTTTGTTTGACAAGTAAAAAAGAAAATTGTTTTTTTTTTTTTTTTTTTATTTGGTTGTTATTTGTGTGTGATTAAGACATAAAATAAAGTCAGGAGAACAAGTTTTAAGGTATATATATATGTATATATGCATATATATACATATATGTATATATAAAGAATTGCAATTGAAATGAATTATAAAGTTGATAAATATTGGTTTTTATTGTTCTGTTTTATCTATATTTTTTTCAGCTGAATTTCACTTGATAGTTTTTTTTAACAAATGATTTACAGTTATGCACAGTTAATTTTAGCACAGCTGTTCTTATGTCTTAATAATCAGCTGGTTATCAAGATTTGAGCAGCTCAAAAATTTGTATGGTCAGTTTTTGGTTTTTTGAGGTTAGAGTTGCGATTTGAAGCATTTTGGGTCATTTCTGGTTATAATCTGTGTATTGTGGCATGCGTCTTACCCATTTATTTGTTAACAATCGCAGTGCCCACCGAAATACACACACACACACACACACACACACACACACACATACACATACGTATCGGCAGTGAAAGTTGCTTGCTGCTTTTTTGGGTGGTTGGGCGGCATTTGCCCAGTTTACCACATTATTACCAGGGTGCTTGGGCATGACCCAAGGTCTGGCGCCTCCATTGAGGGCCTTATTACTTTGTTGGCCCGGCATGTGGTGGATGCGGGTTGCTGGGATGCTGGCGGGTGGCTGCTTTCGGCATTGGTTTGCCTCCTGGGTCGACTTTGTGGGTCGACCGACTGCCTCGAAGAGTTTTGTTCATCTCATTTTCTTCTACCCTCGGCAAATATGAAAATACCCCAAAATGGGTATATCCCATGGGCTTAGAAGTCGGTGGCAAGATGTGCATCCATCATATATGCCTGATCAGAGGCAACCAAAAAAAAATCACATTTATTAGAGGGTATCTGTTAGTCCATCAGAAAGACGAGATTTACGCATATTTACTTGTTTTCTCGGGCTGATATGTGGTCGCTGCTTATTAAGCTGCCCTTTTCAGTTTGCGCCTGGTGTGCGTATGTGTGTGTGTGTGTGTGTGTGCATGTGTGGCACAATTTAAACGTCTGTTCGCCATAAAAACAAATTTAATTTACGTAATTTTCAGTAAATGTCTACATCAGTTTCAGTTGCATGTTTTCAAATGTGTCGCCACATAAACAGAGAGAGAAAAAGAGAGAGAGAGAGAGAGAGAGAGAGAGAGAGAAAGAGAGAGTGAGAGTGATTTTGTTGTGGTTGTGTCGCTTTTATGTTTGCTTGCAAATTTCCGATTAATTTTTAATAATGCTCATCAAATTTCCACACACTTTATGCCGCTAATTGTTTTTCCTGTGTGTGTGTGTGTGTGCTTGTCACTTAGTCAGCTAATTACACACATATACAGACACACATACACGCACAACATTTGTGGCAATTTCTTTGAACACTTCGACACTGATCTAAAAACTGGCTAATTAAGTTTAGTCATCTTTAGAAATAAGTTGAATAATTAAATTGGAATTACTAAAAATACCTGAAAATTAATAAAGGACAAAATGTTGATTATTTTAAAAAATAATTAACAAATTAAATAAAATACAGAAAACTCATTTTGAGTGTTTCATGTGTACAAATGTTGGATGCACAAGAAATTAATAGGTTTTATCTATTAAGATATATTCCGATATGATTCAGCTGATTTCGAGTTTCTTAATCGAAGTAACTAGTTCGCAGCGAATCGGACAGACGAAGAGATTATGATATGAATGATATTCCCATTGCTATATCGACTATTGTCGCGATGCCGAACAAGAATATATATAGCTTATGGCTTGAATTTCTGCAAGATTTGAATACCTTTTGGGCAATGTTTAATTTCAATACTTATTTTTCACTTCAATATTCCTATACCTATAATATTTATAATGAGCAGCAGGTAATCTGCCTAAAAATATATTTGTAAAGGTTATTTTTATACACTGAAGCAGATGTGCCGTTTGATGGGTTACACATTGTGTGCTCCGCTGGCCAATCAGCGCTCTTCTTGGTTTTTTTTTTCTTCTTCTTTTGTCTTTCCCTTTTGTGCTCTGTCTTAACTCATTAGCAGCCAGTTTCCCCCTCCCACCACTCATACGCAGCATGCGCCGCACATGAGGCTTAAGCTTTTTTTTTTGTTCTTATCACTTGCTTTAAGTGCTTTCTCTTTTACTCCCCCTCTTTTCACACTCTCTCTCTCTCACTCTCTGATGACTTCTGTGCTTCTGCATTGCGTTTGCGGAGCAAACATCAATTACGCAAAACAACACTTTTCCTGCTGTTGCTGCTGCTGCTGCTGACAAAGGCAGAGCTTTAAACACAACTATATATATATATGTACATATATAAATATATATATATATATATCAGCAGCTATTTTATCCATTTCTTCTCCTACTTATTCCCATCGTTGTTTTGTCGCTTTCCATCGATGAGCAAATTATTTAAGTGCGTGGCTCATTTAGCAAGCTAAATCTGGCTGTTTTTGCCCCATTGTCTGCGCCTTCCAGTTTCAGTTTTCTGCTTTTTTTCCTGGCTGTTTATTTTTCTGCTTCTGGCAGTGCTTACAAAATGCGCGCAATTCCAATTTAATAAAAATAATAATAATAATCATAATAATAAAAAGGGGGAAACTGCACTTTCTTATGTGCCTAAACAAAGCTGAGCCGTCGACGACAGCAGCGCAACGACAACATCAATGACAAAAAAAAAAAAACAAAATAAATAACAAAATAAAATACATATAAAAATATATAAAAAAAACGCTGCATAAAAGTTTTGCCGCTTACCATTTTGTACCGCATTTTGTGCAACAACAGCCGCCGCAAAAACTTAATCATAAGATTCGCATAAGAAAAGTGCGCTTCAAAAGTGTCCAACTAAAACATACCCTATAATAAAACCGCAACTAAAACTAAAATTCAAAATTTATTTAGAGAGCATGTTAACTGATTAAGTTTATTTTTAGCAAGTTGGCTGACTTGATGGCTATTATGACTCTATTGCTAGCCAAGTCAGCGGAACTGATTAGGATTCCAATTTTGCCTTGCTGTATAATTTAGAAGATAAAAAAAAAACTTACCCGAATATTTACTAATTACGATTCGGAACGACTTGACTGTCCCAGATATATATATATATGTATATATATATATATATACATTTTTATGCTAGGTTTTATTTTCTAAACAAACTTCAAAAATTTGTGTATTTATTTTTAATAATAATTTTTTTAAACTTTTTTTTTCAATTGTCTTCATGGTTTTTTTACTGTGTAATTGCAAATTCTCTCTTGTTTAACAGAGTTTTAAGTAATTAAGAATAAATAAATAATTTGCCTGAAAATGTGTCCAAAATGTAATACACAAATTTAATATACCCTTTTGGTTGCGCCTCGCTGCGGGGCATGGCAAAAACATTTGCAGACACCGCCGTAAACTTTTGAGCAGCGACGTCGCCGGTCGTCGTCGACGTCAACAACAATTGCTCAAGTCTGATGGCCATGTGACCGCGACGCCAACAGCAGCAATAGCTGCCCCCTCGTGGGTGTGGCAACATGGCTTGTGGTACATCAACTTTGTTGTAGCCCAGCGCAGTGTCGATAATATTAATAATAATAATAATAATAATAATAATAATAATGATAATAATAAATATTATGATTATAAGCAAATTAATTGCAATTCGAATTATGTCTGTTGGACACAAAGCAGAAAGCGTTACCAGAAACCGAGCACATTGAGTCATTCTTGTTGCAAGTTTGCAACCATTTAAATGGGGCAGCATTGAAATGAATTTTTCTGTTAACTTGCAAATTAGTTTTGCCTCTTTTGACTTCTTCTTGAGAGAAGAGAAGAACTTTGCTGGCCAATTAAATCTACAATCTACAATCTGTTGGAAAAGGAGAAGTTTTTCCCGCTTGCTGCTCACTTTTAGATGATGAAAATAAGCCTGCGCAAATAGCTAAGCATTTCCAGCTGCACTTGTCAAAAGTGTGCGTGTGTGTGTGCGTGTGTGTGCGTGTGTGGCCTTTATAAATAAATATACACGGCTTTTGTGACGTCACAGCGGCAGAGCGGAAGTTGCCATTGGCAGCGAGTGGCAAAGTGAATTCGCAGCATGCTGCATGCGACGACTGTGTTGCATGATTGCTGTCCCACTGACCCAGTTGGTGCTGCGATGACTGCTGTGACTGCGAGTGCAACTGCAGCGACAACTGCAAGCTGCCACTGTTTGTGGCACCGTTGCCGCAAGACAATTGCAACAATGACAAGAGAAGCCGCCGTCGCCACATTTACCATCTAAATGCAAAACAGCTTTGCTAAGCAGCGACGCTTGGTGTTGTCTAGGGGGGGTTGGGGGGTGGGGAAATACCAAAGTCAAAGGACTGTCAGCTGTGGGGAAAGAAACAGAGAAGGGGAGAGCAGAACGCAGACAGAGCAATAGAGACAGATAGAGAGCGAGAGAGAGAGTGAAGCCTGACGAAGCCTGCGCAGTTTTGGGCAATTTCGCTCAATTTCGTGGTGAATTTGAAGTGCTGCAAAGAGAAACCAAAGACTCTTGAAGACAATTAAGAGAGTGCCAGACGAACATTGAGAGGGAGGTAGGCAGGGGGCAAGAGAGCTGGCATTGTTATGTGCGCTCTTCGCGTAGGCACATTTCCGCTTTATTTGCTAATTAAACAAATACTTTTTAGCTACCCACACCCCAATCCCCCCCGCTCCCCTCCCTATCCAACCACCTAACACCAACAAAACACAACAAATTCGACAACTTGAAATGAAGAACAAACTGCTAGGGGGGTGGAGAGCAGGGAAACTAACAAGATTTTGGGCTTTTCATAGAATAGGCGTAGAGGGGGTTGGGGATGGAGCATGGCTGTGCATGGGATGGGGGGGGGGGGGGTGTAAGAGACGTTAGGATTGCTTTTAAATCTGTCGAATTCTTTTCGTAACTGCGAAACGCTTAATTGCCAAACGAATTGAGCCATAACTGGTGTCTATAGAATGTTGAGTGTCTTCAACCAGACCAAGACTCACACGGGTAAGAGAGAGACAGAGCGAGAAAGAGATAGAGAGAGAGAGAGAGAGAGTGAATAGCATTTAACGTGCAGAAAACTTGTTGTTTTCGTTGACATTGATTATATGGAAAATGCAATCTTTAATCTTCTCAATTGCTTGATTTGCGTTTGGTAAATTGCACAATTAAAAAGTTAACTTTGCTTTCCACATGTCTGTGGAAATTGTTTGCTTTTGTTTCACTTCAAACTTCAAACGTGCCCCAAATGTGTGGTGAACCAACTTTATTTTGTTGTTAGCATTTTCATTTTGGTCGCAGTTTTTTTTTTAGCTGTACTTTTAACGTATTCAATAAGTTTGTTTCGTCCAGTTTTATCCATTTGTTATTTTTTTTTTTTGTTTGGATTAATTAGCGTGGCCAAAAACCTTTTAACCAGAAACAAAACCGTTTTGATATCCTTATTTGAACTTTACTATTTAAATAAAATTTCAAAATATTACAATAAATGTTTGTAATTCTTATTCAAACATAAACATAAACTTTTCCTTAAGGAAACAAATATTATTTATAGTATTTGTATAAATAATAAATAATAATAAATAATATTGCATTTAGTTCAATTAAAAGGTAGATAAAAATGGATAGATAAGAATTAGTTAATCGATATATCTGCCTAGGCTAGCAATTTGATCAAATTAATAGTTGCAATTTAATAATCGATATAACCAAATTTCTCTGTTTGATGACGTCCATGAAATATTGGCCAATAAATTTCACGGCAATGTCCAGACGTCTCAGCTATTGCTGAAGTAGAGCATTTTGCAGTCGGTTATTCCCAACTGCAATTTAGTTATTCATTTTTTTCTGCTTTCGAATTGAATAATATTTCTCTACTTTTTTTTTTTTAGTATTTTTGTTTTTATTGAATTTAGTTGGGGCTTGCAACTAGTTGTTGTTGTTAGCAGTTGTTATTGTTGTTGTTGTTGTTGCAATTGGCCAACTTTGAAAATTTAATTAATTTACTTGTGCACTCAACCGAAACTAACACAATATAAATAAGTGCATCGTTATTGTTACACACACACACACACACACACACACACACACACACACAGGTAAACTTACTGTCTGTGTGTGTTGGCAATGACAATGACAACAAAGCGAAGTCTTGCAGCAAAAAACAACAAAGAACTAGTCAAAATTTGGGCGAGGGGCGTGTTGCTAGTTGAGTGGCAGTTGCAGTTGCAGTTGCAATTGCAGCAGCTGTCGCATTAGCTGCACATAAAGTTGAAGCTGCAAAAATGATGCATCAACTGAAAAGTTGCCAGCAATTGTTGCAACTAAATAAGTTTATATGTGTCGTTGTTGCTGTTGTTGCATGCAGCATTTATTGCCGCTTAGCTACTCCGCTTGCTTTACTGCCTGTAAGTGATATGCGTCAAATGGAAAGAAAACAAAGTCGCAAATATATATATATATATATATATATATGATTATGATTATACAGAGATTACAAATGCATTTACCTTCTAATTTAATTGAAATTTCACATATTTTAATTTTTACCTTTCATATTTTGCATATTTTAAAAAGTTTGAATTTAGCTAAATAAAAATGAGCACAAATCAATATTTTCTAATTTGACAGAGAGATTAGTTTGATTTAATTTTGTTAGTTAGACAACAATTAAGCAATTAACATTTATCACTAATTCCAATTTAGCCATATCGATTTTTTGAGACTTGATATTTTATTGTACTCTTATTAAATATTTTAAAGGCACAAATGAAATTAGTTGGAGGATTGCTGTCTCTGTGTGTGTGTGTGTGTGTGGGTGTGTTCAGCGTTCCTTTCGGTCTCTATTTCTCTG